>VZRQ01008866.1:105301-124565 GCA_013397975.1 Machaerirhynchus nigripectus
TTTGTTTGGGTTTTTTTCCCCCCCCGTGCACCCCCGCCCCGCCCCTGCCCGTGGGACGCACCCCGGTAGGTGTGACCGCGTCCGCATCACGTGACCTGTACTATATAGGCGACGGGCTCAAGAGCTTCTCCCTTTTCCGGTCCCGCGGCGCAGAGGGTTTGGTGTCCTCCGCGTGGCCACGCCGGTGAGTGGGGGGCGATTCCCCGCCCGTGGTGCGGTGGTACCGCTCCGGGGGATGGCCTAGGGGCCCCGCGGGTGTCGGTCGGTCGCCGGTGAGAGGTGGCGAGGGAGGATTGAAGTGGATTACGCGGCCGGGCCTGGTCCGCGGCCTAGACCACCGGGGGCTCCGCCTCATGGCGGCCCTGGGGATGTGTGAGGGGTGTCCCCTAAAGCCCCAGACGGGGCTTGGGAACGTATCTGCTCAGGGTGATACCGCAGGCGTTGAGTTACGCAGTCTTGCCTACTAGCGTGTTACAAGTAAGATGTGGTCGTAGAATATGGCGAGGTCAAGTGCCCGCGGTAGATACAACCGGTAGGTCTCGGGTTTTGTGGGTTTGGATTTTTTAAACTGCACTGGGGGCTTTTTAGGAGGCTATTCTTGCAGCTAAATGGGAAACGTTGTGCAAAACGCAGTAGTACTGTTATGGAAGGATTAAGGATCCCTTCACAGCTGGGATGTGCATACACTGTAGAAGAGTTCAAGATTGCTTTCACATTCCAAGGCTGCGAGGCTTTGAGAAGCATTTGGACAGTGCTCTCAGGCACGTGTGCAGGCTCTTAGTGATAGTCCTGAACAAGTCTAAGAGTTGGACTCCGTGTTCTTTGTGGGTCTTAACTCAGCACGTTTTAAAGAGAAGTGGCTCACTTCACTTCCATATGCTCTGCACATGATGAAAACTATGTTGGTAGGGACATCTGAGAGGGTGATGAATGCCAACATATCTGAGCTGGGCATGGAGTACTTATGATGGCCTATCCGGGATGGCCGAGACACCACGTGGGCCTTTCAAAGCAGCCAAAGTTCACACCTGGCCGGCTGACACAGTAATTATACACCAGAATCGAAGCTGTAGAAAACAAAATAGTTTAGTGATCATGTCCTGCTTAAAAATATGTAATAGCAACTACTTTTTGTGGACTCATTTCTTCAAAGAGCTGAAATTTAGATTGCATCAGGGAAGCGCCTAAGACTCGAAGTATTTTGGATGTTGCTTGGATTTTTCAAAGTAATATTTGTAAATATCACATTCTTTTTGAAAGAAGAGAAACTAATACTTCTTGTTTTCAGTTCATCATGTACCAGCTACACTCTTCCTTCTTGTGGCTTCAATACAGGTAAATGTTGCTTCTGAAATACAGAGTTTAAATTAGCAAATGTTTGATTGATGTACACCAACTAGACTGGAGTACTATTGTATCAGGGAGTTACAGGATCAGCAGTTGTAATTCAGACATTACCTGTAGTGTCTCAGGCAGGCCTCACTTTTCTGCTGGGAAAAGTCACGTATTTATTTGTCCTGGAGAGTGTTTATAAGCCTCCTATTGTTAATAAACTGCTGCTCATCCTGTAACTAGACTGCAAAAGTACCCCCAGATCCCTTTTTTCCTTCGTTACTGCTGTTTCTTTGGTCATAGTAATTAATAATGTTTTTGGAAAAAATGTCCTGCAGTATGTTGTAGAAAATGTGTCACTATGGGGATTGATGTTAAGTATCCCAAAGCCTATGATGGTTTCAGTATTAAGAGTAGTGGACAGAAGTGATTTCTGAAAACTCCATGCTGAGGCTGTCTAATGTGCTTAGTGTGATTGCCAGAGAAGCTCCCTAGTTCTGCAGAAATCTGCAACTCTTTCAGAATCTCTATCTCTTTCAGAACTGCCCCCAAATGTGGAGACTTGATGCTACTTCTTCCCAAGGTAAAAAAAGTGATTCTTAAAAATAGAACATAAAATGGTGCTTACCATTTGTCTAGACAGCATCTTCTGCTCTGGTAATATCAGAAAGCAGCTTAATTCCTTGAGCGAAGCTATCCCTCTGGTGCCACAGTGATGACACTTATTTGCTACTCTTGACCAAGGGAGTGATGAGCACTTTTGCCACCATAACAGTTTTCTGAGGCACAACAACTTATAATTTCCCTCAATGCTTTGACTGCTGAATATACTGTTCACAAGTTTTTTTTCTTCCAGGATTTGAATCCTGCACTTAAAAGATATTCAGAAGGAACATCACCTGGTAAGAAATACGTACTTTATATAGAAGTTTCTTCCACTGAGCTGTTAAAACACTGCAATAAGACAGATGGGATGTGTTCTACAATTAATTTCCACTAAGACCAGAAACAATTTATACTTGCTAGTATTCAAACTTTTAAATATTCTTTTATTGGGAAAATTTACTAGTCAAAGCAGTCACAAGAGGCAGTTGCTTCGTACTGTGATTCCAAAGCAGATACAGTGATGATGGCATAGTTCAGCAGAATATCCTGTGATGAACACTCCTCTCCTTCGCCCCTATCTGATGTATCTGGCTCTTGGTGTCTCCCAGTAGGAACTGTGGGCTTGGCCACAAAGGCTTAAGGAATCTGATTCTGTTTTCTGTTTTTGCAGGCACTGGGAGATTAAGCTATAAACTGTTACAAGGTAAATACTGCCTTGCTGGTATCTGTGAAAACTCATTTCGTCCCTGCTGTCTGGAAAGGCTGCTGTGTGATGACTGCATAGTTCAGCAGATGACCCATGGTGATCACAGTTACTGTCTTTCGCCTCCTGTCTGATGCAGCCTCCTGTAGCTTAGGCTATTTCAAACAAATCATGTGGGAAGTTGGAGGTGAAACAGTTTCTTTTGCTCCATGAATGTGTTTTGCAGGTTTATCTCAGAAGACCAGTAAGTGGGTTAAACATAAAAAAATTTAGTTGGATGAACAAAAAGAGAGTAGGGTATGCTTGTGAGGTCAAGCACAAAATACAGCAGAATAAGGTTAATCAGATGTTGGTGCTCCAGGTTCCAAAAGCGTTGAATTGCTTTGCAGGCTGTGCTGGACAGAGGAGCCCCGTTCCTCTTGTGTGAGAAACGTTCACCTGTTACTGATATTGGTGAAGACAAGGCATTCCTAATTAAAGGTAACTAGTAAACCTTAATTTTTTATGGATGTTAGTTTTGTCAGTGATGCATTTGAGTTTGAGAGTTTGCTTTTGGAGATGTTTGCAAGTTCATTTTTTTCTTGGAAAGTGTGAGGCAAAGATAAGTACCATAAGTGTGCTTTCAGCTTCCTGTGTTTCACAGTAAGAGCATAGTAATTGTGGTGTTACAGATCTCTAGAATTTTCCTGTTATAACTAAATGGTGAATGTCACAGAACTGTGACTTTAGTGTCCAAAATGGTTTTCCTGGATATGCACAACTTGGTTACTCAAAACTCACATTACTGAATGCTGCAATTGCAAGGTTTGCTCCTTCATGCAGTTTCAGCACGCTCTGAATTTGGGGAATGAACATCTCACCGCATTAAGGACTGCTGGGAAATGGCTTTACACCCTGCCTTCAGAAGGGGATGGGAGTGTTGCAGCCCACTGTAAATGATGTTGAATCAGGTCTCTGATCCCCATGAGGATAAAACGTGACCAAACTCTGATACAGTATTTTACTGGAACTGTCTTACGCTATAACTTCCTGCTGGACCCTGCCTAATAGCAAATTTTTCTTGGCAGGCTTCCAAATATTTCTCATTGCAAGGTGAGCACTCGTTCTGGCTTCCCAAGTATTAGGATTTCAGCATATGCCCGTAAGTTTTTTATGCTTGTCAGCTAGGGGAAAAAGGGGCAAGGGGCGCATTGGCTGTGGTTTGCATCTCAGCCAAAACAGGAGGATGTTTTAAAGGGGGACTGCTGGCTGGAGCCCGGTCTTGACAGGCTGGTGTGTATTAAACCCTTCACTGTGAGCTCTTAAATTGACTGTGATGGCGCTATTTGAGTATTTGCCCTCTTGCCCATAGCAGCCTAGCCCTGTAGCAGGGCTGTGCAGGGGCTAACAGTGTAAGCTGCCTGTGTGATGAGATGTGACTGCCTTGACTTCAATCATGGAAGTTTGTAATTAGCTCTATCTGACTGCAGGCACCTGACTTGGATTTTGTCTTCCTGTGCTTGTTTCTGTGCTGTCCTGATGGTTTGCTTTGTCCCAGGTGTGATGGAGCTGGAAGGTGATGCACCTAGTAGTGCTGCCAGCAAAAGTAAGTTGCTAACATGTGAGTGTGACTAGTCAGAACTGTGTGATACAAGGAATGAGAAAGTTACCAGATCCTGGCCTTTACTGTGTAGCTGCAGCATTAAGCAGGATTCTTAAAGATTTTATTACCTTTACTGGGTAAAAAAAGCCCTAGTGGTGACCATTTTAAATGTAGAACTGCTACAGACTACTTGGAATTCCTAAGAAAAGCTCTAAGCTACCAGGTTGCCACACATTCTGGGCTGGGCAAATGCAGTACAATTATTTCCTATTAAACTTTTTGCTGTTTTAATTTAGTGGACTCTTTCAGGCAGTAGCACTGATCTTGAATGCTTATGTGGTGAATTGTTCATCTCGATGGCTAGATCAGAGTTCTTGCAGTGATGTGAATGCAGATGTCGTTGGGAATAAGGTCCAAAATTCTAAGGTTAGATCCCTCTTTAAGGAGAAACAAGTGATACAACATTAGGCTGCTCTAAGCATGTACTGTTTGTGATGAGTTCTAAGCAATGGGAATCTCTCTGAAAGATGTCTCTGAGGAAAATCCTGTGCTGAAACAGTACCCACATTCACACTCTAAAATCACTGCCAAGGGTGCATTAGTACAATTTCACTTCTTCGCAGGGTGAAGCTTGCATGGAGTTTGTGTGAGAAACAAGATGGGTGTGCCTGAAGTAAGTGTAGGTTACAAGGGGTTTAATAATTTCTGGAATATTGTCTTTGTGTTGAATGCTTAGGTAGTGGTACCTAAAATTAGTCATATAAGATACCTGATTTGTCTTCCCTTTATTGTATCTGGCTGTTCCTTGGGCACCACCATAACACTGCACTCTGAAATTTAAATTAAAAACTTTCGTGCTGTGGCTGTCACTCCTCAGCAGTCATTACTACTCATCATATTGGCTCTACACAAATTTAGCTTAGGTTCTAGATGATTGCTGTACAAACTTGTTTCCAAACAAACATGTTCTCACTTTCAAAGATTCAAGTCATCTTGAAAACCTATGGGACTTGTATTTCAGGTATTTAAAATCATAGAATACAACATTGTTGGGAGAGACGGTATCACAAAGCAAAGTAGTAGCTTTTTACTTTCTGTGATTCTTCCAATGTTAGTAATTCTGTGTTTCCAGTTCAGTTAGGATTTGTAAGCTTTTTGTATCCTATTGGGATGTTGCAAGCTGAACTCCAAAGATGCCAGCTGAAAGTCAGTTTCTTTCTAGGTAAAAAAGTTTGGTGAATATAAATTTATAGATAAATAAACTTTGCATATAGTGCGGCTGTTATTCTGAAAGTACTTCTCTCTTCCTCAGGAAGGGACTGTGCTGTCTGCAGCCTCACTAGGTAAGTCCACACAACAGATAAATTGTATTAAAAACTTTAGGAATATTTGTAGCCACTGATGAAATTGATTCTGCCAAATGAGTTACTGTGATATTATCCTTTCCGTTCCTTTTCCATCTGAGGTTACAAAGCTGTTGTGGAGCTTTTAGCAGTTGTGCTGCTGCATATGCTAACTGTTTTCTTGATTTAGGTAAAGAGGCAGCTCTGGAACTAACGTATGAAGAGTTGAGAAGGTAAGTGTAGCTGTAATAATGAAATGTATTTGTTGGAACAAATGATGATAACCTTGGCTTGAACTCTCTCACTGAACAGAGATGAAATTCTAAGGTCTGAGATGTTCCCAGAAAGTGTGTTGTGCTGGTTTTGTACCTTATAATGGTTCTTATGTCTGTCTTAATAGGTGGAAGATTGCTGATAAATGGGTTACACTTGCATGAACAGCATTAAAAAAGCCGATGTGTTCTTAACATCACTGGTAATGTTTGCCTGACACTGATTGGAGCCAATAAAAATCTGCAAACTCTATCTGGTGTTGTGATCTCTTTTCTGGCTGGAACAACTTAATGTAAAACAGCTCCAGGCTACTAAATTAAGATTTAAAATGCTTAATTTAGAGCAGGGACTAAACTAGGTTAAATGCTAGTTCTTCAAGTGTTTTAACTGAGGTGTCAAATACTACTGGTGTGCAGGCTGCAGGTGACCTGACCAGTACCCATATTTGGACAACGCTAAATAATTGAAGGGTAGTTCAGATGCTTTAGGTGAGAGCTAAACTTACTGTTTGTATATTTGCTACTAAAATAATAGGCCACCAGTAATCCTGGTATTATGTGTTCAGGTGCAAATCTCAAGTGTACAGCTTGGACTTGGTAACTCTTTTCCAAGGGTTCTGGATTTGAGCAACACAACATTTGGCATTCATGAGGGGAAAAAAGCTTAGTGGAGAGCTGGGAGATTTTGACAATACTAATTACCAACAGTTACTGTTTATGAGTTCTAAGGCCTTCTAAGATGTTTCTGCTTCCTAATGCTTGTTTATGGAAGGGTTCTTCTCAAAGTTTCATTTAAATTCCTCCCTGGTCTCAGGGAGAGTGATGTCAGGATGAGGAAACTCAGCTTCTGAAAGTCAGTTACGAAGAACTCCATTTCCATAACACTTCAACTAGTGCTGTAGAACTTCTAATGAGAAGTAAAGCTAGATACCCAAACTTCAGCAGGATTATTTTCAAATTAGTGTTGCCTAGAATCTTTCAGTTAAGAGGAATAAGCTTGCCTGCCCATTTCACCTGGTATGATCTTGAATTACATTTTAAGATGTTTTTAGCCAGAATAGTATTTCATCTTAAAGAAAATAAATTAGACATTGTGTCCACATGCAAATTAAATCTCTTCTGCACTAAAGCAAAAGCCATTAGTAAGGTCTCTTTTCATCTAGAGCTGATTAGTAGCCTCTTCAAATTGCCCCATCATGTTACTTTTTAAAATACCACACTTCGTTGTGCCTGTTAAAGAGCTTAAAGGGACTGTCATAGCCTGCAGTGTAGAAGAAGTCTTCGTGGAATGGTTGGCCTCTGTTTCTTAAAGTTCTGGCCAAGGCATCAGCTTCCTCAGCATATTTCTCTGGGGAGGCAAATCCACCGAAGGACCTGGTAGAAGTGAAAAAAGATATTTTGGTTCAAGCCCCTGGCTTTAATTTTCACAGATGGAAAGCTCAGACTTGGAAAACAAGTTTAAACACTTGTGATGCAGGTCGTAGTTAATAGGTTACCCGTACAGAACTAGATGTCAGTCAACATACGGGTATTTATGCTGTTTTCAAAGGTAAGATTTAAAACAACCGAACACCCAAGTTGACTTTGCCTCTTAAAGGTACCTGGGGTGCTTTTCCTGTCACAACTGCCATGGATCTGTTGTGGCAGTTCAGGACTACAAATAAATGGTGCTGGAAGAGTGGTTTAGATGTTCTGTAGGACAAAGTGTCTTCAGAAGATGATTCTGGAGGCTGCATCTCTATGAAACTCAATGCAATTTTCAAGTTTGCTACAAAAAAAAAGTGTTCCACAATTTAGTCCCTTCACTTTGTTTGTGGTAAGACACCCAAGCATAAGAATTCCTCATGGCTGGATTTTAGCAAGTAAAGCTCTGAACAACAGGGTATATCTACAATCATCTGTTGAGAAAGCGTAACCCACACTTTAATGAAGGCATCTGCTGACCTGGATTCATCTGGTGTCCGCTGTGCTGGTTTTGCTTACCGGACAAAGAGAGCTGCTGCCTTCCGTTCCTCAATGAACACATCGGTGTCAGTGGGCTGGGGGGGGCAGTCCTGGTGTTCAAATGGCACAAAGAAAGAGATCTTGAAGTCTGTACAGCCTGATTTTACCAGGCAGGTCACTGGCACAGTCATGTCAATCTTCATTTCTAGAGGAAAGGAAAACCAGTTGTCAAAGCTGCATCCCCCAGTTCCTTTACTCTTAATTATTTTGTGTTCATTAGCTACTTGTAATTCTTGCCCTTCAAAGCACATCCTACTTTTTCATTCTTTCCATTCATACTAGCACATCCTACCTTTTTCATTCTTTCCCTGGATATAGTGGAAGAGTTTCCAGAAGCCCTGGCGCATTGCTTCCTTCTGGGTTTCTCCCCTAATGACTGTGCTGACCCACTTTGCTGTCTCATACTGACGCAGGTCATAGTCCTTTGCCTGAAAGGTAGCAAAAGTCACTGTAACCTTGAGATGGGTTTTGATTGAAATTAGTAGCTACTTTTTCCAAATCACCATACATGTAGTGTTGCAGTTACCATTGCCTCTCCTGAGCTCCACCGAGGGGACTGCAGGTCCAGGGACAGAAATGTTTGCTTGAAGGACTTAATCATCTTGCCAGAGCTGGAAGGCAGACACAGTTCATTGGCATCTCTTAAATTAATACGGAACTAGGGCTTTTCGGTTGTTGCTGAACTGGTGGAAGGCCTGAAGAAAGGCTGACATCCTTTTAGCCATGCAGAAACAGCACCAGGACCAAGAAACTATTTCTACTGGAGGACGTGTTCTTTCAGGATACACTGCCCTTCTCCATGACAAAAAGGTATTTCCTGACAGCAAAGTGAGATTCTGCAAGTAGGCATTTTGTGGAAATCTGTAAGTCCAAAGGACTTCAGTCTATGTGCTCTGGATGAAAAGGCAGTAGTGGGGTGGTGGGTGATCTGGTGTTGACTGTGCCCTTAACTTTATCTGGCCTCTCATGATAGCTGATGACTTTCTTAAAGTCCTTTAGCCTCAGAATCCTGTGGATAAATGAGATTTTCTGCATTTATGAATGAATAACTGTTTTCCCCCATAGCCTTCACATGAAAGAAAAAAAGGCAAAAACTTTTAAAAGTTTTAAAAAAACGCTGTCCCAAACAAAGCAAGTGAAAATATTCAAAACCACTGTTGAAATAATCAGATCTGGTTAAATGCTGAGATTTTAGTGGGCTTCATAGATGACTTCTGTTAACCAGGCAGACTAGTGTATGACCTGCATTCTGACTGTGAGCCTTCTGTTACATTCCAGTGTCCTTTGCCATTCATGTTGCAAAGAGCACAGAATTCAGTGATTATCTGGATTCTCAGGTCATAGAATGTTGTCTTCTTAGACTAAACTTAATCACCTGTTTCTTGGGTAACAATGTGAGTTTTGTAAAATCAGCTGCCTTGTGCTACTTAACTACTTATTTGCCTGTTCCATCTTCTTGCAATATCTGGACTGCTGTTGAGTTCTATTAATCTCCTTCCGTACCTTGCCTAGAGGTGGCTAAAATAAAATGGAGCCACTAATGGGTTGAGCTTTTTCCAGCAGCTCCTTCAGTTGTCACTATGGATCAAGAGAAGGTCAGAATCAAACAGCAGGCTACTGCTGCCAGTAGTAAAAGCAGGTGCTGTTCCCTTCCCTGTCCCAGCCTGAAGGTGCATCATCTCCAGCAGACTGGACCAGAATGATGGTCACCACGAACTGCTGCACAGTTGTGCCCTATTAATAGACTTTGTCCATGGTTTTTGCAAATCAACAAAGCATAATAAAGCAGGAATGCATATAATTAGAAGCAAATACAAGCAATTACACTGAATCTTCCAACAACAATTTATTGCCATTTCAAAGACAAAGATGCTGCTTAACACTTGTATTAGCTACTGAACAAGCTGGTTTCTCTTTACTGGCTAATTCCAACCCCTTCCCAACATACCTTTCCTTACCTACTCGGTAGACCTCAGCTCTGGATTTTAGAACTTCATGGCCAGTACTGTCAGTGACTGCATGTTAGAATACTTTTTAATTACATAAAACAGTGCCTTGGGATGGGAGAGACAAACAAAAGAATCCTCCAGATACAGTTGAATTCTTTTTAGATGTACAGGAAAGCTGAACTTTGAAATGTCTATCAATTCTTTTAAATATGTCTATAGGATGTTTAGGTTTTTTCTGCGGCTGTTAACACATGGGCCAAAGGGACAGGCAGCAGGTTACATTGCTAGCACAAGTAAGTGCAGCCAGAACATGCCATTCCACAAACTACTAGAGCTATTAAGGAAGTGGAGAAGGAAGACATACTTACAGTTTCAGCTGTCCTTGTCCTTCTAGCTGTTGCAGTGTGTCCTGCGGAGGCTGCACATCCTCATACAATGCTGCATGTCAGTGTTTATTTGAGTTTTGGCAAGCTCCTCCCATGCCTCAGCCCTACTGGAGGGGGCTAATGTTATGAAAACTAGATAGCTGGAGCCTTGTCCTGTTTTGGGTTTCATTGGAGAGTTCCCACGCAAATGCCAAAAGCCCCACCTACTACCCACAAGGCAACAGTGGGACTAGTGTGTGATCTGGCTCCATAAACAGTTTTGCACCCTTGTGTAACTTCCCCTGTTTGCCATGGCTGTGTGCCCACTTATGTCAGGGTCAGTGGCAGGTTTTGTGCTTTGGGAGAAAGGATTTCATGTAAATAACTTTTCTCCCCCCTCCCCAACTTGGATTACGGGAGAGTGGTGCTATGCAGAATGCTAGCTTTTCCTTTTTACCCCAGGGGTAAAGGCTAGGTAGAAATCTGGCTGCACACTCCGCTGAGACCATCCTCACGAGATTTTTGCTGGCATGTTATGAAAGATGGGCAGTGTTCTCTGATGGCTGGCTATTCTGAGGTATTTGAGGCTAATCAGCCCTCTTAGCCCTTGGATATCTGCACAAAGGGGTTATACAAAGCTATTGTGAAATCCTGTCCTGCTCATAATACACACAGTGAAGCTGGGCTCTTCATTTAACTAGCTGCATCTCCAGGCAAAGTTCGGTACCAGAACAATAGGGCAGATTAAACTCTACAGTTTGTATTCTGACAACACCTCCCAGTTTTTCATGGTTTGTGCAAATTCCTTGCAGCCAAATTCAGCTAAGCTCTCGGGGACATTTCACATCAATAGCTGGGAATGACTTTTAACAGGAAACACACTTTGCTTGCAGAGAACTTCATCAGGGTGCTGTGATACACTCCTGTTCTGAAAAGGGAAGTAAAACCGTGCCAAATAGCAATTGTGAATTTATCTCTAAAGCCACAAATGTCTCCAGAGCCACAGAAGAGGGTGGTGTACAGAGTCATTTACTACTAGAGTTTATTAGAATAAGCTGAGGCCTGAAATGCGGAACCAGTTCTCTGCATGCTTTGTACTTTTTATTTTATGGGGTAAAATGTTTCTCCATTTTACCTGTGCTTTGCTTGGGTCAAACAGGAACGTCAGGAGGGTGTTAGGAGGAGCAGAAGGTGCTTAGTCTTTGCTCAGGAGCTATGGGCATGCAAAGGTATGGGCTAGTGTAAAGTGAGCTGTCACCTTACCCTGTCACCCCAGGGATGGAAGTGTTTTTGAACAACTCCAGAGTAGAAAAGGCCATATGAAAAACAATACTCAGCAACAATAGTTTGGCAAATGTCCATAAATTTATCCCAATGGTGAGCACTGAGAAGTACTACCTTGGAAGAGGGGGCAAAAACTGTAGAAAAAGACAAGCCCACAGTGGATTCTCATTTGGTTTCTGAAGCAAGAGAGGCCCAGAACAAACCCCCAGTGAGTTTGTATGTGTCCAGCTGATGTCCCTGACAAAGAGTTGACTGTTCCTGGTGGAGCACCCCCAGGCTGGAGAACAATCCTCAGTGTTTTCCTGAGAGGTTGTTTTCCAGCACTTTTGTTTTTACATATAAACGTTGAGACAACATGTCAACAGCTGCATGAGACAGTAGGGCAGGCATGGGGACATGTATTCTGTTTATATACATTCCAAAACTTAGAGAATGGGGATGGGATTATGGTGCAAGCTGACACACAGTCTCACTAGTACCTCCAAATAGACGAAAATCCAACTATACAGCAGCCATTAAGTCTCAAAGGCTCTGTGACTTCTGACCTCTGTGTAATGTCACAAATATGTGTCTGGGACTTGGCTGGCATTTTCTAGAACAGCTAACAAAGCAGTATTTTTCTGTTCCCTTGCCTTAAGGAGCAGACATGAGGGCACAAGCAGATAAAAGCATGTGGTTTGTACCCTAATTTTACTGTCTTCATCTGTGCAGGAACACTGTAATGAACTGGTACTTTAATAACTTCGATTGGATAACGACAAGGACAAGTCTGTGATATGATCACTTAAGTTTTCAATTTTTCCTCTCAGTAACAAGACCTTAAGCAACATTCTCCACAGCAAAATTGCTTCCATCTGCTCTGTGGCTGCATTACAATCGTGGCTGTCACATCCATGCAGTTATGTTGTAAGTTACCTTTATCCCTAGAGGCGAGCACAGACTGTTTGCACAAAAACCAGGAATCTTTTCCACTGACCTAATTGTGTCAGGACTGGAGGAACCCAGGAAAAAAAGTGTGTTGTTACAGTGTGGTTAATGATAACTTTGAGTCATGTTCTTGTAGCTGACAAGTCTGTAGTGTAATATGAAGAATAGGGTTGTGAGGGACAGACAGGGATGTGTGGCCACTTACACGTTTTATCAAGTGGTCTCAACCCAAAGCTCCAGGCAGTTCGGCATTGCTGCCTAAGCCTGTGAGAGAATCTTGGACAATGATTTTAATTTAAAAGAACTGGGTCTCTTCACATATAAAGAGCCTTTGCTTTTATAAACATACGCTCATCTAATGGTGAAGAAACCTCACTTCACAACAAAGGAGTTGAGCATGTGATGTTACTGTAGTTACTGTCCAGGGCAGCAGAAGTGCCCTTAAATGTTGTTAGATGAACTGTGGTTTACTGCAAATTCATCTCCCAAAAGAAGCCTCTTACCTCCTTGCTCTAAAGAAAGCCTCCATTTTATATCATATTCTCACTTCCAGCATGGAAAACGAAGAAGTAGAAGCATACCATCTTCTAAAAAAACAGTTGAATGTACTAAAGTACTGTTCCAAGGAGGTTCCTCATTATCCTTAGAAACTGTGGAAAGGAAATCTATGCCATAACTGCAGTGAGGTGGTATTCAGAACTTATGCTCTGACCTACACATTTTATATCAGTGGGGGAATTTGTTACCATTGGATTCACCTTCAGCCAAAAGTCATCTGCTTTCTGGAAATGTGTGTGTGGATTTTGTCCATGTTTTTGCCTGATTCCAGCTAGTTTGTTACAAGTGAAACGTGAAACTACTGCATCTCCCTGCTCACTCAGTGACAGTTGTTACCTAAATCTTGCTGAATGAGTGATTCTGTGCTCACTTCATCAGAGAAGGCATGGAACTGGCTGCTCTTGACCAAATAAAAAGCTTCCTACACCCAACACCACTCCAGAGCACTCCTGTCTTGGCATTTTCCAAGATCTCTCTGCTGAAGCTCACATTTTGAAACCATTCCAGGTTTGGGAAATTAATCCTAAATAAATCCTTGCTTCCAGCTGCCATGAAAAACATGCCAAAACCTTCCTGTCTTCTGTGCATGGAGCCCAGAGAGAAGCTATCTCAGCTTTATATACTGCTTTATTCACTGGTTTATTTCCACAATAGGACTTATTTTTAATAGGGATCTGTTCTGGGATCTAGCTAGAAACTGAACTCCACAGTTGTCTCAGCAAACTTCAGCCAGTGAAAGAAGTGACCTAAATCCACAGAAACTTCCAGTCCTCTCTGAGTGCTGAGAGGAGATTAATTCCTCTTCCCCTACAAATTCATCCACATTCTGCTATTGTCAGATTCTTCTTAGAAACAAGAACATGAAACAAGGTAAATTTTTATCTTCAAGATAGGAATGTCTCATTAAGGGGAAGAGGTAACAGTCGTTGCTAGAAAAAAAGTCTTGACGCAAATTTATTGCATTGCTGGTTTTGCTCTCTTAAATGGTGTTTAGGAGAAACTTAAGCCTCAAGTGTGAGAGAATACACCTTATTTGCAAACATAATGCTGAAGAGGCAACAGCTTTCTGGGCAGAAACACAATGGCCTCTGCATTTTCTTTTTTTGATCCCCCTTCCCAGAGTTTTAAAGTGATATTTTCCTTCTCTGTTTCTTCACCTGCTTTGGCCCCTCCTTCCCTTCCTCCCTCCCTTCCTCTCATTCTCAACCTACTCCAGTCTATGTGCTGCATGGAGTGAGATCACCTGGCAGGTCCTCTGTCCAGGACCTGGGTTAAGCTCCTGATTCTGCTCAAGGGTTGTTCTGAAATGGTGGGAACAGCCCCATGAGTCTGAAAAAGATCTTTATATGCAGAAATTGTCCTAGAGAGCTCAGGGTTTCCCAATGTAGTCCCAAGAACCTGAGAACATGTCCAGAGATAACGGAAACAGGCCCAGAGAGTGGGGATTAATATGTTAAAGAAAATACTTTCCTTTGGAAATACTTTCCTTTGGAAATAATTTCCTTTGGAAATACTTTCCTATGGAAAATGATAATTTCCACTTCTTTCAAAAAGGCATGAAGAGGTATCTGGGACTGAGGGCTTGTCTCCTAAGCTTCTTCTTCATCTTACTGGGCATGAGTGTGGATTGTATCAGAACTCTCCCATCTTCTAACAGTGGGGATATTAGTAATGGGTGTGGGGTTTTGGTGGGCACTTCTATTCTTTAGATGATGTGAGTAAGGCCTCCAGAGATGGGTTCTTCAAGAACCTGGTCTCTCTTCCTGTCCATTCCCAGAATGAGCCAACACTGCACTCTGCAGCAGATGGCACTGTTGACTGTGTTCAGAGGTGAGCTTTTCTTGAAGAGTAACATCTGTCACAGTGTCTTGGTTCACTTTGGGGAATTGACCACAAAGTGGTCACTTTGGCTCCAGTGCACTCTGATAGTTCTTTTTATTTCCAGAGGCATAAATTTGATTATACTCTCGTTGACTGCTGACGGGAAAGCATCTTAGTATCTAAAACATTAACAACTTGGCATGTTAAACATCTTTTATGCAGCAGACACAGCAGCCTGAATCAGAGAATCACAGAACGGTTTGTGTTGGAAGGAACTTTAAAGAGCTTATAGTTCCAACTCCTTGTCAGGGAATGTCTGTGTAAGACAGTAAGAAAATGCTAAGTTAGGGAAATCCTCCGGGTTATGCTTAACTCTAGAACAGTTAAACTGGCAAGTTTTCAGGTAGAATCAACAGCAAACATAATAGTTTAAAATAAAAATGTAATAGCTGAGAGGTCAGTATTTATTTTGATTTTTGCACCTTTAGATTTAGAGCAGAGTAAATGTAGGTATGTATATAGGTAGGTAGATAGATAGATACACAGATAGATAGATAGATAATGACATCACATCAACTCCCCAGATGATGTATATTCTGAATACCAGCCAGCCATGATGATATTTAACAGAATTTCATCAGTTTCACATGTACTGTCTTTCTAAATATTCATTTAGGCTTCATTACTTCATATTTTTATGAAAATTGACTTAGGTCTGTCTTTGAGGGAAAATTACATCTGGATACATTTGTTTATTGCAGAGAAAAAGAGGCAAGACTATAGTGTAGTTATGCCAAACCAAGAAGTCCCCTTGAGAAATGTGAAAGCTCGGATGTCAAAACTGTATATATAGAGAGAGAGCTGGGATTTGGGGAAAGTAGAAGTAAATGACAGGGGTGGTAAGTTGTAGTCAGTGTAGTGGAAAGTAATGGAAAAGTTAATAAAGCACCAGCAAGTCTGAAGGAAACTTGCAGGGGCTTTGGCTTTAGCAATTAAGCTCCTTCAGTTACTTGAATAATGGAGTTCTTATTAAATATATTAAGCCAGCTTGTTGGCACATGGCAGCAAAAGAAGTTTATAACTCCCCTGTTTGAAATTACCTTGCAAAGTTATTTGGATAAGCTCTTGACATTCATGTGCTTTTCCTTATAGAAAAATTGCTTAAATCTAATAAAAACTGTATTTTTATTTCTATACTTAATTTGGAAAAATAGCAACTGATTGTTGCTGCTTTCACTGGTGTCCTTATTATCCTCTGAGACTTGGCACCACTGACTGTACTACTTATTTCGTGGCAAGTGGGAAGACACTTTTCCAGTCACTGCAGAAGATGCTGCAGCTGCAGACAGCCTAAACTCCTCTTCTGCCTTGCCTAGAATTTACAGTGCAAAATTTGGAACCTGAATGTCAGTTCATGTATTCAGGTTCTCCTGAATGTAAATTCCCACAGCCATTGAGGCATTCCTTTTGGCTAAACCATAATTATTTTTTCTTCTGGTAATTCAGAGAGTCTTAGAATTTTTACCATAATTTTCTTAATTGCATTCCTTCCACGGGTTAGCAACAACTGCCCGGAAACAGGAAACCCTTAGTGTGTGATAGTGGGGGAGAGGGACAGGGGCAGTGAGGGGAGTCAGAAACAGTGACCAGATGTGGGAAGACAGTCCCATCCCTGAACTGAGGAGGTAATTGACTGGACCAACTCTAAAATTTCTCAAAACATCTCTGAACTACTGTAAGATATTAAACACCTCTAGGCATCTCTAAACTACTGCATACATCTTATAAATTGCTCTAAAATCCTTTAATCAGCTCTATAGAGCTGTAGGGAGCTCTGTATTTTTCAAATGAGGCAATTGCCTCAAACCAGATATAATTTACACAACTCTAAGCAGTCTCTAAAGCACTATAAAACTCTTCTAATCAGCTCTAGACTGCCACTAAATTTTGTTAAACATTTCTAACACTTCATTGCCACCTTTAAAATACCTTTACACTTCCTGAAACAGCTCTAAAAATCTGAAAAATAGCTCCAAATTCCTCCAGAACTCCTCAGAGGCACACTAAGTAGTTCTGAGGAGCTGTAATATCCCTTCGTAGAGTGCTTGAGTCCTCTAAACTTCACTAGCATCTTTCTAAACCTCTAAGAAGCATTTTTCTGATCATATCTAGAACTCATCTACACTGATTTGAAGATCTGTAAATTTCCTGTGGGGCTCTTAAACTCCTCTAAACCTCCTTGAATATGCTGTGAGGTGCTCTAAACCCCTCTAAAATACCACTACACAGCTACAAAACACCTCTGATGAGCTCTGGAAGAGCTATTATTACACCCCCTAAGTTTAAAATCTGATTCTAAAACAGTACAGAGTGCTAAATCAGTGTGGATTTCTTAAAAGATCTCCATGATACTCTAGAAAGCTTAAAGAGCTCTAAAATGCACCACACTGCTCTACAATCCATCTCAACAGCTCTAAAACTATGCTAATTTGCTACAAACAACAGTGAGAAGTTATAAATTCCTCTAAAATTTCCACTCTGAAAATCCTCTAAACAACACTACTACCACTATGCTTAAAGTAGCAGTAAAATGCTTCAAAATAGATCTCAAGCCCTTCTCGGTTTCCTTGCAACTGCTCTAGAACTCTTTTCTGCAGTTCTGGAATTCCTGCTTAGAGACAGTGCTAAAACTCTTCTGAAGCCCTCTAAAACCACTCTGAACTGCTCTAAGTTGATCTAAACGTCCTGTAAACAGTTCTAAGCAGCCCTAAAGTCCTGTGAAGTGTGCCAGAACTCCTGTAAAGTACTAAACTCCTTTAGCTCTTCTAAACCTCTTCTCAACACCTCAGAGCTCCCCTAAACTAATCTAAAGCTGCCCTATGTTGCTGTAAGCAGCACTAATATGTCTCTAAATGCATCTAAAATGCCTCTAAATCTCTACTGTACAACTCTCAACTACTCCAGGCAGCTTTAAAGTTCCTCTGAAGAGCTCAAAGCAGCTCTAAAACCCTGGTATAGCAATCAGTGACTCCTACAGAGTTCCAAGTAGCTCTAAACCTCTCTAGACTACTCTAAATCTTCTCTCCTGTGCTGTCAACACCATGAAGTAGTGCTAAAACTGCCTTAAAATACTCAGAAAATCTTGTGGACTTCCTCTAAATGGCTCTATAGAGCACTGAATTGTCTGTGAACTTCCAGAAATACACTGGTGCTTTGGAGAGTTGGAAGAGGTTGCAAGAGCTGGAACTATTGAGCCTGGAGAAAGAGAAGTTACCCATGGGAATGGAAGAGTGTAGAGAAATGGGATTTCTGGAAGAACAAGATGACCCTCTAAGAGAAGGGAAATACACATGTGTTGTAAGGAGCTGCTAATAAGGCCAAACCCCAGAGAAAGTGGGGCATGCAAACAGCCCACAGTGAGCATATTTTGGAGTGGAAGAGGAATACCACAGCCCCAAACTCCTGAGGTTATTATGTGAATACATGAAAAATGTGCTCCTGGATCACACAACAGGGGGTTGTTCTCTCTGCAGGCACTGGGTGCTCTCAAACGTACTCTAATGGATGATCTGAAAGTGCACACTGAAGACAGTTTCTTTTAATATTTTTTGAAAGTTTATTGCTATGAATCTGTTCAGGGCAGTACCTTGTCTTACGGGATGCTAATAGTCCACTGGTCAGATCTACTGGGAGCAGATTTGAATCCTGGCCCAGCTGCGGTTCCGGTGGGATGGGGAGGATTGTGCTGTGATTGTGCTGTGCACAACTGCCATGGAGCCCACACTCCACACTGGACATGGTACATGTCTGGTAAAACCACACGTTGGGCTGCATGCGAGGAGTAGAAAGCCTGAGCTCCGTTTGCCTTTCTCACACAGGGACACAGTCCATGTGTCCCAGAGCAGGGACACTGCACTGTTATTGGGAGTGGTTCCAGCACCTCAGCAGGGCTGAGAGGACAACATTAGGTGAGATATTTGGAAGAGATTTTTCCCTGTGAGGGTTGGCAGGCCCTGGCACAGGTTGCCCAGAGAAGCTATGCCTGCACCTCGATCCTGGGAAGTGTCCAAGGCCAGGTTGGATGGGGCTTGCAGCAAGCTGGGATAGTGGAAGTTGTGCCTGCCCATGGCAGGAGGTGGCACTGGGTGACATTTAAAGGTCCCTTCCAACCCAAATAATTCCAAGATTTTATATTTGTCTCCATCCTGTTATTTATTAATATTTAAAGATTTATTTATTTTTATCTTGAAGTTTGCATTTAATGATTAATAACCCATACCAGCCTTATCTCTTGCACAAAGCATGGGCGGTAGTAGCTCGCGGGTGTCGTGACGGTGCTGACGACCCATGGGAGGCTGGGGGGCACGCAGCGGATGGGCTGGGCAAGGGCAGGCTGGGTGGAGATCGGCTGGACATGGGGAGGCTGATGAGGAGGATGTGGCTGGGCTGGGCGAGGGGAGGCGGGGCTGAGCAGGGCTGGCTGTGCAGAGTTGTCAGCTGCTGCCGCGGCCCCAGCCC
>VZRQ01008866.1:128123-181489 GCA_013397975.1 Machaerirhynchus nigripectus
TTTTTAGTATTTTGTTGCTGGGCTTTGTTCCCCAGCTCCTTTATCACAGAAGTATGTTTCTGTCACTGCCAGTTAGCTGGTGTCTGTTTCTGCTGCTTAGAGAGCTTGCGAGAGTCCTTCTCTTTGGTACACTGAGAGGTGGGGGAACAAGAAATGGCTTGGAGAAGAAGGGCTGTGCCCTTTGCTTAGGCTTGAGAACAAATGCAAATAAAGATTATTTTTGAACCTTTTAATGTATTACATTATTTGGTGTGACAAGCTGAGGTGTCAAGTGCGTTACTGCCTCCCTAAAGGTGCAAAATCAGTGACAGAAGAAAGAATTCCATCTGGATCTGCAGCTGTGTATCCAATTGCAGCTTCATTCTCTTCTTGTACTCTTCATTCTACTTTCTTGTACCTGTCATAGCCTTGTACCCTTCACTGCTGCCTTTCTCTTGGATGCTGGGTCAGAGGATGTGCAGAGGAGGGGGTGTTTTGGGGGAGAAGGATAATGAGCAGAAATAAATTGGTGTGAAGGATCACAGCCTTCAGATCCATAACCTTTATATCCATATCTCCTGTGGATTTAAAGGAGAAAAACAGCAATGTGATTGATGGCCTGGAACATGGAGGAGCAGGAGCTTCCCTTGGCAGGAGCAGACAAGCAGTCACAGGTGCTGCTGTGAGGTTGAACTCCTCTGGTGGGTTTGCAGAGAAAAAGATTTAGAAAGTAAATATACTTTGATTTCCTTTACTCTTCCAAGCCTCCTTTTAAATCCTCAATATCTGAATTTCAATTTCCTAATAAAATGCTAAGATTCATCCCTCCCGCCTTGCAAGTACTACAGCAAGAAGTCATATGTGGTTCATGTTTACAAATGTGTTTTCTTTCTTCCATCACTGGCTGCTTGTCACTGTCAGCATTTTCCTCGTGTTTTTGCTCATCAGGTTAACACAGCCTCAATTCTTTCTTCAGGTTCTTTTTCTGTGTCCTTCTGGGCTGAAGCGAGTCATTTTGGCAGCCTGGTAGTTTTTCCACCATCACTGAAACCTCTCAAAAATCTTCTGAATTTGTTTTTTTGTGCAGATTGGACCATGTGATCATTCATGTGGGAGCACTGAATCTGCCAGAGTGCCAAGAGCTGGTGTGTATATGATATTTTTCACTCTCTGTGTGATAAGTAGAAGCAGATGTACCCTCAGATGCTTTCCATGCTGTCTTTAATAGGCAAGACACGCAGCAGCTATAGGTGCTGGTGGCATTGCTGTCATAGCCCCCTTCTTCTTCAAACCCACAAACAAAGGTGAGTAGATGTGATTGCTGAGGCCTTTTTATTGCTCTCCCAACCTGCATCATAGATAAAGGATTAATGCCATCTACTTTCTTTGGAAACTATTCTGATGATAATGTTTACACAATGTAAATGGAAAAGCAAATGGAAAAGCAAAACCAGCAAGAAGCATTTTTTAAAGATGAGAGATCGCAGAATTGTCCTGGTAAAGAAATGGGAAGGATGTCTTTGGGATGTATTTTCTTAGCCTTTTGTAAAAAGAGGAGTTGCTTTTGGAAAGAATAGTCTACTTAACTAGTCTGAGTTCTGAATCATTAGTTTGGGGTTCAGGCTTGATCTGGGCCACACTAGGAAGCAGCTGGTTCCATGTTGACCCTTGCTGGGCACTGACCAAATTGAGGAACTGCTGATACACAGTTGTGGCTCTTGTTACTGAGGTGATCAGGTTTGGTTCTATCTGTCTAAGGTTACCTCAAAACTGCAAACTGGGTATTTTGTCCTTAAGATCCTGACAACATAAAAGAACCACATGAAGTGGAGGTTTGTAAAAGAAATATTAAAAGTTGTCTGAATGAATTCTGAATGGAAATGTTCATATGAAAGCACCAGAAGAAACCAGAGTAAGTTGCCAGAATGGCTGATAGTGACAGCCAGGACACAATCAGTGGCAATCAGACTGGTACTTAGAGAGGAACAGCGCAAAAGTCAGCAGAAACCTCGCTGAGAGTAGGATGGCAGTGAAGGTTCAGCACTGTTTTTTGCCATTCTTCTTTCTTCTGTGTCAGTGAGAAAATTGCCTAAGATCTGTGCAGGATGCAATGAGCAAGATTCTCGGGAAGAATGTCAACCATAACAGCTCTGTGATTCCTAAAATGGTGCAAAAAAAGTTGTCCAAAACCCTGTTCATCATTCTCACCAAGAAATACCCCAGGGAGGTGAACATGAACTTGATCCCTTGTCCTCTGTTACACACAAGTGATCCTGCTTAGACTACTTGGCACACCAGTCCAGCACATGTGAGAGCATGCCTGAGTTACACCTGTAAGAGAATGAGTGTGAGCTACTGAAACTGCTTTGGTTTAAAAGAAGCTTTGTCTTTGCCTTTCTTAAGGTCTTCCCCTGATTTATGTCACATTTAAGGTTTTATGACATGTGAAGGGTTTTGTATGACTTGCTGTATGTGCTGCACAAGCTGAGGCCTCTCCATAGCCCCCGTGCTGTGAATCTGAACTGTGTCTCCCTATGAATAGCCTCCTTCTCTTACGGGATACCTGATGGTTTCCTTCTAGATGAGCTGGTTGCTTTCTTACAGAAGGTTGCATCTGAAGCCCCTGAGGTTCCATTTTATTACTATCACATTCCTCCTCTGACGGGTGTGAAGAGTAAGTACAGAGTACAGATTTTTGGTTATTTGCTCAAGACAGCAGGTTATATGGCATTTCTTAATGCATGGATTAATATTTAGTCTTAAATGTGTTGTTGCTGGTTCATTCCTAAAATTTTTCTGATCTGGTAAAAGAGTCTTACTCTTGTCTTACTCATTCTTTCAGAGCTGTATAGTTTACTAGGCTTAGGCTGAAAGTGAACAGCTTGTAAAATATGACGTCTTTCTCTCGGGAACAAGGCAGGGAACTCTCCCAGAACAGGCCTATGTTCCCTCATATGAGATTGCTGTTCTGCACAGTTCGTGTGGAAGAGTTGCTGGACGGGATAAAAGCACAGATCCCCACCTTCCAGGGTGTGAAGTTCAGTGACACAGACCTCTTGGACCTGGCACAGTGCATAAACAAGAATGAAACAGGGGAGTTTGAATTTCTTTATGGGGTGGATGAGGTAAGAGGCTTCTCTTAAAAGTAATTTCTTCTAAGGCACTCTCTTGCTTCAGCCTTGGGGAAGAAGTAACCCTGGACACTCAGTGCAAGGCAGTTTCACTGCTCCCTCCCACCACCCCTTTTTTTCCTTGGTTTTATTACATGAAGTAAATTCTTTAAACTTTTTTTTCTCCCTCCACCCCAAACTAGCAACTGTTGGGTGCACTGGCAGTAGGGGCAAATGGAGCAGTTGGAAGGTCAGTATGGCTTGGACTCCTTCCCCTCACACATACACTGTGCTGTTTTATCTTCCACTATCTGTATAGTATTTCCCTGACTGTCTTCAGTCATGGCAGTGGAGAATTTTGCAGGATAGGGATGTACAGAGGCAAACAGACAAATAATCTAGCCTCAGTCCTAGTGATGGGACAGTCATATAACCCAGGATCCCAGATTATGTTCCTTTGGGTGATTATTGCTGTGGTTTCTAAGCTGACCCAAAGGTTTCAACATACTTTTTATCCTCATGGCAACTTTTGATGTAGGTAATCACTTCTATCTTCACTGGGTAAGGAATCAAAACCCAGAGAGGTTAAAACTGTTAGTTCACATGAGCAGTCTGTGAGGAAAAGGGCTGTTCTGAGTTTAATTTCTAATTTATCCTCTGCCCCTCATATCAGGCTGATTGGATGAATTACTGTGTGGTATCTATGTTCCCATCTAGGCAATCCATTCAATAAACAAGCAACTGGAAAATTAAGTGATTGACTTTCCTTATTGCCCAACAATGTCTTTTTATTTTTAATTTTGAAAAGCAGTTCCATTCGGAAAAAACTGGGAAGAGAAATCTGCTCTCTAATTCTTCCATGGAGCTTGGCATACTTCAGATGCTTGACAGTAGACTGCATCACACGTAGATTACACAAATTTCTCTTGTAATAATGACAATGTCAACAGCAAAAGCCTGTGGTTACTTCTCTTGTTTCACTGGTTTTAAGTTCCTCCTTTGCATTTACCAATTCTTTTTTTGGTTTGTTTTTTTGACAGTACATACAACTATTTGGGCCGACAAACCAATCTGATGTTGCAAGCCTTTGCAAAGCCAGACCTTGCCTTGGCACAGAAGTACCAGGTACAGCATCGTCCCGGGCCTCCTCCTTCTCGGGAGCAACCTTCTTTCTCTTTGAGCTTTACTGTGGCTGTTCTCTATGTGGTTCTGTCATCCATACTGAGGCAGCTTTATTAAAGAAAAATTCTTTCATCTCCAATCCCCCACTTTGTTATTCATCCCTCCTCACTTTTTTGACCATTCCTTACTACCTTTTAACCAAGACCTGCCTCACTTACCTTTCAACTCTAATCTCATCCATGCAAGTGAGCAATGGTCTGGCCTTTTTCCTTGAACAAACCCACAGTGGCCAAGCCCCTTGACTAGGAATATTCTGGGGATAGCCTACATGATGTAGGGCAGAAAGCTGTCCCAAATCAGCTCTGCCATCCCCCTTTTGGTCTTGGGCAGTTTGAAGATTTGTGAGGAGTTCTGAGCCATCAGTATACAATCTGTAGCCAATATTTTTATGGAACATTTGTGGTATCCCTCCCCTATTCCACTGGAATTGGATTAGAATTTCCCAGAGACTGGCTAGGTCCCTAGGACCCTAGGCGGCCAAGGGCTTTTCTCAAAGCTGTGCAACAGTTATATAAGATATAAATACAGTAGCTTTAGATGCTTTTACACCTTCAAATTTGAGGGTGTTAATAAATTACTGTCTTTTTTAGCTTCTCACTGGGGAATTTCTCAACTTTGTCATCAAACTGGGTAAGTAAACTGGGTAAACAAGGCCTGTTTCCCTCATTATGTCTAAAAGTGCAAACTTTGTCCTCCTCAAACTCTCATATTGCTGTACTCTTAGAACTTCCTTCCTGAAAGATTTTGCAGTGAAAAACTGTTGCATCTGCTGTTTCCCAACTTAGTAGCAGTTGGGAGCTCAACAAAGGGAGCTGACCAAGCATCCCTGATAGATTCCACTCTCCCTTCCTTCCTTCTGCTGTGAAATCTCACAGATTTAAAGCTGTGACTCTCTGATTTACCTTTGTTCTTATATTGACTCTTTCTGTGGGTTGGTTTTTTTGTTAGGTTTTTTTTCTTCTGTCTCTAAAAGCTCATTTCTAGCTTTATTTCTACAGTAATTTTTCTGAAATGGTGGTGCCCAAGTAGAAGAACAGCTCTGATACTTCTGTCTCCTGCCTTGCTGTAATTTAACAGGAACTTTGTTGAACGCTGTACAAGTCCAAAACATTTTAAAATCATTCAATTGAATGATTTCTAGAAACAAAATGAAGTTTAAATATAAAAAGCAATTAAAACCAACAGAGTGGTATAGGAGACTGAAACAGATAGGAAATGTTTAAATTAAATCAGATCTTTGATGAAGAAAACTGTTTACTGTGGGTTTGCTGTACATACGCAAGCCCTGATCAATCTTGCCGAGCTTTAGAGCCTGGTTGTATTTCTTGGGTTCAAAGTCAGAGGAATTGCACTGTTTTTTAGCCTTGTAGATAAAGAGGCAGACAATTTCCAGAGGTACCTAAGGAGTCATGCGCTATGGACAGAGAGCAGGATGTCATTACTCCCAAGGCTTGGCTCTGTGTGAGTCTGCATTGGGGGATGCCTACACAGGAATAAATGTAGTAAGTAGGTGTAATTTTTACTGCAGTGTTGTTCCTGTCTGCAAGCACAGTTACCTCTTTTCAATTACACTGTTTTCGTTTCCAAGAAGTGCTTGAAGCCTGGTTGATGCTGGATTACACGGAAAATCTATGCTGCTGCTTTTTTTGGACACCTGTATTGAGGCTGCTTTAAGGAAAGTGGTCTGAAAATGTCCTGACTTTGCTTTTGTCTGCCCAGGTTTTGGTGTTGCGCAGACTAAAGCTGTAATGACTTTTGTTTCTGGCATTCCCATGGGACCTCCACGGCTTCCACTTGTTGATGCCTCCAGTGAGTTCATCGTCAAGGCCAAAGCCAAGCTGGACAGCATTGTGTGGCCTGATGGTGACTGATCACAGAGTCATGGAATCATTAAGGTTGAGAAAGACCTCTAAGATCATCAGATCCAACCATTAACCTGACACTCCCGGGTCCACCACTAAGCCACATCCCCAAGTGCCACATCTATGATGTTCACTTCCGTATTGATCTGGAGGTTCCTTTTCTGGGATTCTCTGCCATGTGGCACATCCCCCACATGATGGGCTAGGATTTCTTTCAGGGAACTGGCAGTGTACCCAAGCCCCTTCCTGTTAGGGCTGGCTTTGCTGGGGCACATGTAGCCTGACATTTTACACTGCTCTCCTGGAGTGCTGCACATTCCAAGACTGACTGGGATTGTTTAATAAAAAAATAGCAAATGTTTCCCAGTTGGAGGAGAGGGCTGATGACTTTTGCCTAGAAAGGAGGATGATCTGTCTCTACCCCCTCTCAGATGGATGGTGTTTTGTCCTCTCAATGAGGACACTACATTGTGGGTTTAAACAACAGTATGACACCATCAGGTTGCTCAGGCTGGTATCTGTTCATCAGAATCACTGGGACATTGTCTGTGCTTGTAAAATCTTGCTTCTGTTTGATCTCTGTGATTATACACCTTAATGCAAAATTAAAAAAAGAAATCCCTTTTGTAACAGCAAGCTTTGGATCACTAACAAGCAGGTATTTCTCCATTTTTTCCTTAGGACAGAAACAAAGCCACAACTGAGCTGTGCACCTCCATGTGACAGTGCAGATGCTGTCGTGCAGGTTAGGAAGGCATAGAATCATAAAAACCTAGAATGGTTTGGGATGGAAGGGACCTTAAAATCATCCCATTCCATCTCCTGCCATGGGCAGGGACACCTTGCATTATCCCAATTTGCTCCAAGCCCCGTCCAACCTGGACTTGGACACTTCAGGGATAGGGCTTCTCTGAGCAACCTGGGCCAGTGCCTCGCCAGCCTCACAGGGAAGAACTTCTTCCCAATATCCCATCTGGCCCTGCCCTCTGGCAATGGGAAGCCATTCTGCCTTGTCCTTTCACTTCAGGCTTTGTCCCCAGTCCCTCTCCAACTCTCTTGGAGCCCCTTCAGGCACTGGAAGGGGCTCTAAGGTCTCCCCTGAGCCTTCTCTTCTCCAAGCTGAATACCCCCAGCTCTCCCAAGCTTGTCTCTAGAGCAGAGGGGCTCCAGCCTTTGAAGCATCTTCAAGGTCTGGACACACTCCCAGCAGTTCTGTGTCCTGATGTTGGGGGCCGCAGAGCTGGAGGCAGCTCTGCAGATGGGGTCTCACCAGAGCAAGTCACCTACTGTCAGATTAAAAGGTGCATTTTTTTGTGTCCTGGGCTGAACCTCTTGCTGGCTGATGATCCCTGTGGCTGACACATGAGGGGTCCCATGCCCTGACTGCTCCTCATGAAAAGAATGATTACAGGGGGGCTGGAAGGAGCGAAGAGAGATCCAGGATGTACTGGGGCACTTGGGTGGTTTTGCCACAACCAGTAGCTCCACGGATGACAACAACAGAATTGTGATGGATGGCATCCAGAATTTCACCTTCAAAATTCTTCAGAGGTAAGGCCTCTCTCTCTTCTTGGATCTGCAAAAAAAAAAGTCCAGGACATTTTCAAAATCTCCAAAAATCAGCCTGTTCTGCTCCACATCTATACTTTGCCTGACTCTCCTATGCTTTTCCCTTACCCAAAGGAAAAACTTCCAAAGAACAGGTCATAGTTTGCACTTTTTCCTGGCACAGCACAACTCATCCCCACATCCACCCCAGTGGAACATCCAGCACTTCGGAAAACGTGGTGTGTATTTGTGCTGACGTCCAGCCTTATACACTTCGTGTTACGTTCAACCCCTTCTGGAAAATTAAGAGCCTAGCACAAGGATGACAGGTCACAGGAAGCACACTTACCCTCTGTAATTCCCGATCCTGCTCCAGGTGGTACATGAAATCACTTTTCAGATCCATGCTTATTTGCTCCGGAGTGAGCTGGAAGTGTAAGACATTATTTGGAGGCTTTTTGACCCCTCTTCTTATCTACATCATAACTTCAGTATCAGATCAGTCACACCAACATCATGATCCCAAACACCTGTAAAGGCTCGTTTCCTACATAACTCCCTGCAATCAGTTATGCCTCTGAGCTGCTTTATTTCATTCATGCCAGCGTATTAAACATTCATCTCCAAAAAAGTCTCTCAGAAAGGCCGAAAACACTGAGAAAGCATGGTTGTTTGAACTTAAACACTTTTGACTGCTTGAGAAACATACTCTATTCAGCAGGAAGCCAACAAGATGATGGTTCGGACAGGAGCGCTGTCGTGGAGCGCTGTAGGAAGGAAAAGAGGGCGGAGGGAACGCGCCCGGCACCCCCTGGGTCCCTCCCGGCCGCCGTCCGGCTGCGCGCAGGCGCTGCCGGGTGGTGCTGCCGCGGGCCCGGCGCCGGCTGGAGCGGGTGGTCCTGCCCCGGTGTCCCCGGCCTGGCCATGGGGGACGTGAAGAACTACCTGTATGCCTGGTGCGGCAGGAGGAGGGTGATGCCGGCCTACGAGATCCGCGCCGCCGGCGGCCGCGGCCGGCAGACCTTCCTCTGCGAGGTGCGGGCCTGCCCCGTTGGGGGAGGGAGCTGGGCGTCCTGTGGGGGGTTGGGAGCCATGAGGGGGACTTAGGGCTGTGCCGCGGTTTTGGGGACACAGAGGGGGACTGGGGCCCTCTGGGGCCCTGGACGGACCCTGCCGGGCTCTGGGCGTGTTGCCGAGGCTCTGTCGGGGATCTGAGGGCCCTGAGTGGGTCTGGGACCCTGCCGGGGCCCTGCCGGGCGTGTGGGGGCTGTGCTGGGGGGTTGGAGGCCGTGACGAGGGCTCTGCCAGAGGGAACTTGGACCGTGCCGCGCGTCTGGGGTCGCTGCCGGGAGAGACGTGGTGCTCTGCCGGGGATCTGACGACCCTGTCAAAGGGAATGTGGGGCCCTGCCGAGGATCTCAGGTTCGTGATGCGGTCTGGGCTTTGCCAGGGGTCTCGGGGTGCTGCCGAGGACTCTGCCGGGCCGGACCCGGGGTTCTGCCGCTGGGAACGTGGGATCAGTGCCGGGGGTCTGGGAGCAGGTCTGGCGGCTCTGTCAGAGGGAACCTGAGGCCCCGCTGGGGGTGCTGCCGGGGTCTTCTGCCAAAAGAAGCCTGGGGTCAGCACTGGCGGTCTGGGGTCCTGTTCGGGGTCTGGGCCCTGCCCGGCCTGGGTGGGAGTCACTGGAACCCGAGGGCTCAGGGAGGGCTGGGCTGCTTTGAGCCAGAGTGTCCTGGCTGCATGTGCGCAATGTGAAATGAGTGAAAAGAGGGAAGAACCCGAACGATGTTCTTACAGAGAAAACGGGATTAGTTTATTTTAGGGTGGTGTGTGTCCCTGCACTGTGTGTGACCCTTCTTGCAGTTAAAATAGTTGGTGAGGGGTGCTGTATGTCACCTTTGGCAAGAGCTTTGGCCCATTCTTGAACTTGAGATTAAATGTATTAAAGAATTCTTGTTGGAATAGTTGCTACTCTTCACTGCTCCAATGCTCCTTTACTCCTGCTTCTAGATATTGGGGATGTGGGAGCTGTGAATTCAGGTTGGCTCTGACAAGTAGCTGGCACTAAGCGTGAGCCCGTCTGCAGAACAGATCAGTTCATGAGTGATGCCATGGATTTGCACCTTAAATTTGTCATTTTATCCTTCCCTCCCCTGTTTGTTTTCCATGTCAGTAAGAAAACTAAGAAACACAGTGGCATTAAAGCAGTTTTCAAGGTATTATAACTGGTTGAGCAATACTCAGATGGAATGGTTGTATGAATAGGTATATTTACAGAATCATGGAATGGTTTGGGTTGGAAGGGACCTTAAAGCTCACGCAGTTCCACCACCTGCCATGGGCAGATACCTTCCACTATCTGAGGTTGCTCCAAGCCCCATGCAACCTGGCCTTGAACACTTACAGGGGTCCAGGGGCAGCCACAGCTTTTCTGAGCAATCTCTGCCAGGACCTCACCACCCTCACAGGGAACAATTTCTTTGTAATATCCCATCTAACCCTGCCCTCTGTCAGTGTGAAGCTGTTCCCCCTTGTTCTGTCTCCAGAGACAACATACAACTCCATGCTTGTTGTAAAAAGTCACACTATACATATATATTGTATATTATGCAATATATAGGTAGTGTTGTACTGGTTTTGATATGTTGATGCCCCGTGATTATCTATGGAAGCTTAACAGGTGAAAGGATCAGTCTCATTGAAATATCTCTCTTGCTGATTTTTGCAGCGTGGTACGGTGGCTGTGAATCCAGTATGGTTACTGTATGTTTGGAGGTACCATTGTCCAGGGTATAGAATTGCTGTGCTAAAGTACAAAAAAAATCAGAAATAAGTCACATCGATGTTGCAAGAACATGGAGCTATGGCTGAGTGGACCCAAGGTCACTCCTGTTCTTGTTATCTAAGGGTTTGGTATTTAGGTTGAGGAAAGTGATTTTGGGTACAGTTTGCTGCTGTGTGTTGCCAGGGTCCCTTCCTACATTGATTTTTCTTCTTCCAAGAGGTTTTGGGAAGCACTTGTGCTCTGAGAGGAAAAGTTCTCAGAATGTGATGGTTTGCTTTTCAAAACCTACAGAAATGTATAGCTATATATAATGATTTGTAACAATACTTAGTAATATTATTTCTTCTGTACTTATCAGTAGCCAGGATTTGGTGTTCCAGTTGGTGTTGCTGGTCTCCAAGCCCCTTTCAGCTGCACATGCCAGAGCTGTGTGTTCTTCCTTGCCAGGTCCGAGTGGAAGGCTTCAACTATGTCGGCATGGGCAACTCTACCAACAAGAAGGACGCTCAGAGCAACGCTGCCCGAGACTTCATCAACTACTTAGTGCGGGTGAATGAAATGAAGAAGGATGAAATTCCTGCTTTTGGAGTAAGCTGCTCTTTCTGCTTACCAAAGACTACTCTGACATTGTGGTGCCACACTCCTGGTTGTGTTTCACCCCTGGAGTTCAGTCTGGTGCCCCTGTGCAGTGATGAATGTGAGGGACTTCTTGCACTGCTGCAAGGCTGGGGCCCATACAGAATATCATGGAATCATGGAATCGTTTAGGTTGGAAAAGACCTTTGAGATTATCAAGTCCAACTGAATGTTGTAGGGTGATCTGGGAAATACAGCTGCGTGTTGGGCTGCAAAGCTGATAAGGCTAGAAAGAATTCAGAGTCCCTGTGAGGTACAGCCTGGCTCTAACAGTGCTGAGTACTCACACCTGACACTGTGAAGTTTTAGGGCCATGTTATAATATATTATGTATAATATATATAATCCTGTGTGCTTAAAAAAAACCCCCAAAAACAAACCCCAAAAAAATAATCACAGGTATAGCAAACCAGACATTGAAAATCTGGCATTTTTTAAACCATAATTGCTTCAGCTGTGTAACAGGATCACTGCTTTTTATGATGTTTTGTGAACACTCAGCAGTGTCACTTAAAGGCTGAGAAAGAGGTAGTTAACTCTGTCATTACAGCAAGTTTAGAGAAAAAATAAATAAAGCATGAAGTTATGTGTTACCTCTTGAGAGGAAAGAATCTTCTTCTAGTGCTCCATTAAGGATATATGAATTTTCTCAGTGGAAGCAGCCTCCCTGCCTCATCAGCCTAGGTGGAACCCAGTGGGAACAGGACTGGTATTTTGATTCTGCTGTGCCAGTTAGTTTCATGGCAGTTCAGTGTTCAAATATTCACAGTTTTGTTGCTATTGGGGTTGCTACTGGGTAGTAATTATTGCATATTTACTGGGGATAACTGTTGCATACTGTTGCCTAAGGTCTTTAAACTGCCTGAATAGTTTCTAGCTAAATGGTAAAATGACCTATTCTGTACTGATCTGCTGAGGTTTTCCTTCATTCCCTTCCCTAGCCAGCAGCAGGTGATATCCCCACTGGAGGACAGGAAGCAGCTGGAGATGTCACTGGTTCCAGTTCAGCTCTGGGGGGACCCCTTCCTCCGCATTTGCTTTTAAAAAGTGAAGTAGGTAAGACTGAAAACTGTAATTTCTGTGTATTTGAATGTATTTTGGTGGTGATTTCTCCCCCAAATTGCATCACTGCAGACAGGACACCAAAGTTGTAGTTTTGAGGCAGAGGTGTGGATGACTGCATGAGATCTGAGGGACTGGTCATGGCCTGTCAAAACGGCCAGGCAATGCCTCTCCGTTGCTAAGAACATGTTTTGGGGAATTATTTTGTTAATTTCTTTTCTGTGTGGTAGGCAACGGACCAGGTGCAGCACCTGGAAACTGTGACAGTCATGGAGCTCAGTGGGATCGGCGTGCAAACTTGCAAGATTATTATTCAAGGAAAGAGGAGCAAGAAGTTCAGGAGGTAAGTCACGTACTAGAATTCTCCTTTAATTCTTAAGTAGGTATCTTTCATCCCCTTTAATTTGTTTTTTGCATTTATAACCAAGCTTGCCATTTTCTTTTGATATTTTGCTGTTAGTTTAAGCTGCAGATTTAAAGCTGCAGATTTACTTGTTGAATTTTAATAAAGGTAATTTGTTTAGGTTTGGAACAGATAAATCACTCTGGATAATCTGAACATCCAGGACTTTGTACAGACATTTTATTCTGAAAATAAGGAACTACTGAGGACTTTTTAGCATTTTCTGTGATGTTTTAATTATTTTATAGCATATAGATGAGTTACTTTAAAGACTTGTAAGAATCTTTAACTGGTAAACGATACTCTTTTTTTCCATATTAGACTCCAGAGTCAGAAGTGGACTTAAATGCAGATCTTCACGGGGGTTGGACCTTGGAAAATGCCAAGGCACGTCTGAACCAGTTTTTCCAAAAGGAGAAGATCCAGGAAGAATATAAATACATTGAAATGGGGCCTGATCACAACAGGTTTGGTAGTTTTAGTCACCATCTGTGTCTGAAAGGTTCAAAATATTTTTGGTGACAGTGGCTGTTCACTTACTTGCCGTGCTCCATAGAGCCATATTGTTCTTCGCCAGGACCAGCAACATCCCTAAATGTTGATATGGGGGTGAGGAGTCTCAGTACCAAGATCTGAGGGATTGAAGAAATTTCTGAGAAATTCTGGATATGCAGCTTTTAAACTGATTCTGTCCTCTAGTCAGCTACTGGGGTGTCAGTTTGAATGAAAAGAGAGCTCAATTGCTTGTGGTAATTGTTCTGTGACTGTTGTTGCCTTTGTGCATTTTAAGTAAATCTTAAATTTTCTTATGTAGCAATGTGCTTTAAGGACATTTTGTTTCTATTTTTTTATTATATTATATATATGTTATTATATTATATATATTTATTGTAATTAACTTTTTTGGCAATGGAATCTTCTTTTGAACAAAACAGTTTGGCAGAATCTTCCCAAAGGAGTTCTGAGAGTCTTAAGTTTCACTTAAGACCAGCTGGATATTACTTCTTTTTGACTTTTAGCCATTCCGCCAGAGAATTTGCATGTGCTTCTCCCAAATGAAAGTAGCTCTGAACAGATTGTGAATGAAGAATTGATGGATTTTATTATTTTATCCCTATTAGGAACAGTCTTAACAAATCATCCATACGTTAGGACATTTTATTATTTCTGGTAAAATATAATGATGTTTTGGGGCTGGAAACAATGGCATGCTGCTGCTGCTGGATTCTCCTGATTGGGGTTGGACGTTTTTGCATTATATAAACTTGTGTTCTATGAGAGTTAATATTTTTAGAAAGATGAGAATTTTCTTATTACAGCCTTTCATGAGAGTCTCGCTTGCAGGACTTATGGTATTCCTTTGTTACTGAGTCTTCCAATCATTTGGAACATGTAAAAGATGTGTATTGGTGCAGAAAGTTGTAAATTCTCATTTAAAACCTCTCTTCAAGTCACTTCATCTCAATTATGTCTCTCAGGCAAGGCCATTTCCTTCACTTAAGTGAGTGACATAAAAAGTTAGTTTGTACAGTACTAGGAATTTAAATTATGCTTGTTGCAGGTGTAGCTTCTGATTTCTTTTATCTTGTAGCTTAGGGAATATTTGTGTAGCTCATTTTTTGTGACACCTTCTGCAGCATTAAACCCCATGTATTTAAATTTATCTAGTCTTGAGCAGAATGAAATTATACAGATGACAGTATGTTTCTCAGCCTGGTTGTTGTTCTTCTGGAGCACATTTCAGAGTTTCCTATGTACTCTTTGTTCGGGGAAGCTTGTGTGGATTGCCCCGGATGGAACGGCAGAATGGGCTATTCACTACCTGCTGCAACAGATCAAATAAGCATGAAACAATGCTTATGTGTTGTAGGGCTCATTGAGGGACTGTTGGGACACTGTTGGATTTAATCCGTTTGGTGTGTGTAACAGGAGAGGGATGTTTGTGGAGGTTTGAGGACATAGTATAGTTTAGGTTGTTGGGTTTTTTTAAAGAAATACCAGTTGTCATACATCTTGCCAATCTGTTTTGGGGGTTTTTTGAGGTAATGATCAGAGATATAGATTATAACAGATACGTCAGCCATGCTCTCAGAGGTTTGTGGTCAATTAATCATACTTGTGGTCTAAGAACTTAGTAAGAGCTGGAAAATTTGAATTTGGAAACTTTAACTATGACAGGAAGGTATAAGTTGTAAATATAAAGGTGGCTCTCGTAAAACACAAAACATTAGCTCATATTAAGGGATGGGTTGTGGCTTTTCTCTTTTTGGAATGCCTGTGCCTCCTGTTCCTGCTGAAGAGTGACACCACAGACCTGTGCTTGCTCACACAAGGGCTGCTGAGGCGGACTAGGGAATCATGTGGGATTCTGCTGCAAACTGATTTCTGGTGTTGCTGTTCTCCCCTCAGGTGGTGGAGAATGAGATTGAATGCTGACTGTAGGCCTGGCTGAGAAACATACTGTCATCGGTGTCTTAGGTGGCTGTTGTGTCCCTGAAAGCCAGTGGCCTTCGACCCCTGAAGCCACTGTGCCTGAAGGTCAGTTCGCTGGTAGCACAGGAAGGAGGTCTAACCTGAAATTTAAATCACTCATTTAACCTTTTTTATTGTTTATTTGCAGCAAAAAATGAAGGACACAGGTGCAAGGCACAGCCTCCAGCTGTGCAAATGCCAAGGCCTAGTTTCCAAAGAGGATCTCAGTCCAGTAAACTCCAGTCATGCACCTTGAGTCGAATTTGCCAGTTTAAATCCTGTCTTACAAGAATTTGGCTTTAATATTTCATGTGGCAAATACAGACTTAGGTTTGGGATTCTTAAAAACATGGATTGTGATTTCTGTCCTCCTCTGCTGAGGATTTTTTTTTAAGCCTGAATTCTTCTCTGTGAGGGTGGTGAGGGCCTAGCACAGGTTGCCCAGAGCAGCTGTGGGTGCCCCATCCCTGGAAGTGTCCAAGGCCAGGTTGGACGGGGCTTGGAGCAAGCTGGGATGGTGGAAGGTGTCCCTGCCCCTGGCAGGGGATTGGAATGAGACGGTCTTTAAGATCCCTTCCAACCCAAACCATTGCATGATCCTATGATTCTGTGATTATTATGCCAGTTAACCTTTAACTGAACTGGTTACATGTTCCTAAGCAAACTGTTGGGTTTGCTACCAGAGTTACCCTTGAGTAACTCTGTTACTCTGTAAGTCTCTTACTCAAGTTCTGCTGTTTCCAGAGCATGGCATAAGGGAATGGAAATTCATGCAAATTCAAATATTCTGTCTCCTGTTCAGATAAGTTCAATGTTTTTGACTAAATGACCTGGTTTGGTTTTGTTTATGCTCTGAGCTGATCAAATGTGTGGCAAAAAGCAGAGTAAATGTATTAAATGCTGCATCTAGTTGTTAAACACAGGCTATTAGTGGGTTGCATTAGTGTTATACCAATACTAATGTGGGATACAGTTAATGGTACATTGGGATGCATGTTAATGTTACATTAACATCCCAGCTGCTTTATAACTGTTGCCTTAAACTTGGGCAGCTCAGAGCATATTTCCTAATAATGTGGCTTTAAATTTCAGTGCTGAACAGTGGCATATTCAGAACTCTGCTTATCAAATCTACTGGTTCTGTTGATGGCAGGTCTGTTACCTACTAACTTGGGGTTAAAGGGACTAAAAGCAGTAATGTTTTACCTTGGTCATTTATGAATTGAGAGTTTCTGAGGGCAGAGATCTTTGCTTAGAAATATTGGAAGGAATAAATATTTTTGCAGTGACAGCTATTGGTAATTGTACCTTTGCGTTCTTCCTTTCTCTTGCAGGAGTTTTAATGCAGAAATGAACATTTATGTGAAACAGCTGGGCAGAAGTAAGTGCTCCTTTTTATTTTTTAATTTAGCAAGAGATGGGGGTTGGTATGGCAGAACATATGTGGGTACAGAGTTTATTATGTGTTGGAGCCACTTCCAGAGGTAAAGGATCATTTGTGTGATGTTGCTGGGTGTTATTGGATAATCATACTTCCTTAGGCACTGAATGCAGAAAAACTTCAAAGGACTTAGCCGTAAAGTAACACCACACAGCCAGTGTGAGCTGGCTGATGGAGGGGCCTGGTTGAATTTTGTGTTGGAATTCTGGATTTGTCAAGATTTGAGACTGTCCATGAAACCTGGTCTAAGTGTACAGTCAGAGAGCCCAGTTCAGAGTAGTGTCTTCTGTAGAAGCTGCTTGACTCCTCTGCTGCTACAGCTCTGACCTCTGTGTGCTGCAGGGATTTTCAGTCGCGAGCACGGATCAAACAAAAAGCTGGCAGCACAGTCCTGTGCCCTTTCCCTGGTCAGACAGCTCTACCACCTTGGTGTCATTGAGCCTTACTCTGGGCAGACGAAGAAGAAAGGAGAATCGGTGAGTTTGGCAGGAGGAACAGGAATTATTACTTTCATTTCATAACACAGAAGCACTCTCATAAACAGGAGTGAGTTAAAAGTTTTTTCTCCATATTTAGCATCTTACAAGTTATTAATAATTTTTATTCTTTAGCAACTGTTTCTGTTCTGGTCAGTGGTTTGGATCAGAAATATAACTTAATGTGTATGTGATTGGAGCAGTAACTAATTTTACATTCTATTAAATGAAATAGGATTTGTAACAAATGCTGTTTTCAGTATAATTTTTCTACAAGCTTGAATATTTCTGTTTATGGCTGTTTGGATTAATTCTCTGTCACATGAGCATTTTCTGGCAATTCAAATATATATACGTATATATATATATATATATACACACCAACGAATACATGTTATTCAGGTATTTGGTTGCAAGTTTGGGAATGTGTTCCTCTGAAGTTAAACTCAGATATTTAAAAATAGACTACCAATTTTTATTCAATGAAAAGTTGGCAAAACATTTTAAGAATGTAAATTTTGAACTGACGATACTCTTTGGCCTTGTTTCACGAGGAGGTGTTTGACAGTTCAGTTCTAATAGCCCACAGTTCTGGTTTCCAGTGCCTGTCTTTTTGAGTATATTGATGTGTAGTTTTTAAATATTTCCTAGTTGGAACCCTATGAGGTGTTGCTGTCTTCTGACTTAGAAAATCATCTGCAAAAGACTATACAGGAACTATCCCTGGAGATCGTGCCTTTGGTAAGCGTGTGATTTGATACTCCAGTATGGAACATCAACACCTGCTCGTTTAATCATTTTTCTGTCTTTGCCCATTCTGCTTTTGGATTTATAGCCTGAAGATCCCAGTAATCCAGTTCTGATCAATGTTGGAAAGTTGGCCCACTTCGAACCATCACAGAGACAAAGTCACATGGGAGTTGTTCCCTGGTCACCACCTCATTCCAACTGGAACCCTTGGACTGGCTGCAATATTGATGACGGTCCTCTTGCAAATGTAAGACAGCTTAAAAAATGGATCTGTTGTTTGATTTCCCCATGCTTCCAGAACTTCTAATGCTTCTCCCCAACCAGGATTCAAAGTATGAGCTATTTCAAAGGAGAAGACAGTCCACTGATAAAATTTCTTCCCTTCTTGACCTGGAGGCAGAGAGTTCTTTGTGTTTAATTCATATTTTATCAGGTCTTGAGCAGCAGTGTCTTGAGTGTCCCAATTCTCTGCTTTGTTTCACCTTTTGCCTGATATTGTGCAGCCCATACAAAGTTTATAGTTCAAATTACAAGGTAAGTTCACGGGCATGTAACTTATAATTCTCTGGCTTCTCTTTCCCATACTTGCATGCTCAGAATCATTCTGGGAGGAGAAACTGCTCCAAGCCAGTGCCATTACACAAGCAACCAACTTTCTTACTTTTTGTCATTTCTAGTCTCGTTCAGCACAGAACAAATGAAAATGTGGCATGGTAGAATGAAGAAGGGAAAGAATTACTGGTTTGCTGAGTTCAGAGGGTAATTTGGTCTGACTGGTATAACCTGGTCAAGAAGACTCTCAGGGCAGGAACTTGATTTTCCTACAACAGCTAAATTGCTTATGGCCAAAATTATAATTTAATACTTTTTCTACTGGAGTTTTTTCCATAAATTACATTAAATTAGCATTGATTGTTATATATTGATTTTTAAAAATATATGGAACTAATGTAAATTTACCTGTTGCTGCATAAAACACATAACCAATACATTGCAAAATTGAGCTGGCTTCAAATCTCTTCAGGATTTACCCACACTAGTTCTGACTGGAACAGCTGACTTATTTGCAGTAAAAACAACTAGCCCCTTGGTAACAAATTTGCATTTCTTCAGAATTCCTCCACAGCTGAAAGACAGGAGTTGCCTGATGAATTGTCTTCCAACTTTTTCCTTTTCAGCTGCAGTTTTAAGGGTGGGTTTGTGTTTACATTAGGTCATTACTTACATTAAACACTCCTGTCCTGAACCATCATCTTGTTGGCTTCCTGCTGAATAGAGTATGTTTCTCAAGCAGTCAAAAGTGTTTAAGTTCAAACAACCATGCTTTCTCAGTGTTTTCGGCCTTTCTGAGAGACTTTTTTGGAGATGAATGTTTAATATGCTGGCATGAATGAAATAAAGCAGCTCAGAGGCATAACTGATTGCAGGGAGTTATGTAGGAAACGAGCCTTTACAGGTGTTTGGGATCATGATGTTGGTGTGACTGATCTGATACTGAAGTTATGATGTAGATAAGAAGAGGGGTCAAAAAGCCTCCAAATAATGTCTTACACTTCCAGCTCACTCCGGAGCAAATAAGCATGGATCTGAAAAGTGATTTCATGTACCACCTGGAGCAGGATCGGGAATTACAGAGGGTAAGTGTGCTTCCTGTGACCTGTCATCCTTGTGCTAGGCTCTTAATTTTCCAGAAGGGGTTGAACGTAACACGAAGTGTATAAGGCTGGACGTCAGCACAAATACACACCACGTTTTCCGAAGTGCTGGATGTTCCACTGGGGTGGATGTGGGGATGAGTTGTGCTGTGCCAGGAAAAAGTGCAAACTATGACCTGTTCTTTGGAAGTTTTTCCTTTGGGTAAGGGAAAAGCATAGGAGAGTCAGGCAAAGTATAGATGTGGAGCAGAACAGGCTGATTTTTGGAGATTTTGAAAATGTCCTGGACTTTTTTTTTTGCAGATCCAAGAAGAGAGAGAGGCCTTACCTCTGAAGAATTTTGAAGGTGAAATTCTGGATGCCATCCATCACAATTCTGTTGTTGTCATCCGTGGTGCTACTGGTTGTGGCAAAACCACCCAAGTGCCCCAGTACATCCTGGATGAATACATCAGAACCAACCGAGCTGCTGAGTGCAACATAGTGGTAACACAGGTGAGGAATGTGTGGCCACTGCAGTTCTGTGGTGGATGTGAGAAATCACCTGTTGGTTAGGATAAAATCACAGAACCATGGAATGGTTTGGGTTGGAAGGGACATTAAAGCTTGTCTTGTTCTAACACCCCGCCATCGTCAGCAATGCCACCCACTAGGCCAGGTTGCTCCAAGCCCCATCCAACCTGGCCTTGAAGGATTGAAGGATGTATTGAGGAACCTTATTATCATTGCAGGACATGGTTCATAAAGATACATCCTCAGCAATTTAAGTAGGAGAAACCGCAGCGTCATGTGTATTTTTATTTGGAGTATTACTCTTGTGTGGATTTACAGTTTGGATAATCTGGCTTGAACCTTGCTCAGGTGAAAACTCTCAGCAGACCAAGGAAATTATTTGGGAAATGGTAGCTGGTAATTGCCATATATCTGTAGCTTGCTCCTTTGTGAAAAAAACCCTGTGCTGTTACAATGTTAGTATTTAATGATTACTTTGTAAAGAAATCTTAGGACAGGACACTTGTAGCTTTTACAGTTTCATTTATTGCTTTCAGTGGTGTTGTGATAAACTTCTCAAACCTCCTCATTAATTTAGAGAAAACTTTTCCACCTCTCAGCCCCGGCGGATCAGCGCGGTTTCTGTAGCAGAGCGTGTGTCTTATGAGAGGGGGGAAGAGCCTGGGCAGAGCTGTGGGTACAGCGTGCGGTTCGAATCTGTGCTCCCTCGGCCACATGCCAGCATCATGTTCTGCACTGTAGGTCTGTATTGCTTCCTTATGTTTGGAGTTTATTATGGGTCTGAACTCTGAGTTAGCAGCAAAACAGGAGTATGGTTAAATTAAAGTTTTTATAATGAAGTCTGCTTAGAAGATTGAAAGGTTTTTTTTGGATAAAAGTTTGCTGACATGCCATTGTGCAAAGAAAAATTAAAATTTAAGATTTTTGTTCAGAAGTCTGGTAATACAGGTCTGGTAGCACACAGAAATAATCCCATGAAAAGAGATAAAATTGCCATATATTGATTGTCCTTAAAAGACAAGAGGGGAAGCAGCATTGGCTGGGAAAGATGGAAGAGTCTTTCTTGTGGTAATGCTTTGTGGCCTTGCTGACACTTGTACAAAGGAAAGCGTGGCAATTAGAGATGGGGTTGGAAAAGGGACTGGGCAGCCTGCACACTTCCTGATTTTTAAACCAGGGGCTGGGACGGGGAAGGTTGAACTGTTGCGTGAACATTTACCTGCTGTCTCTGGTTTAGGTGTTCTTCTGAGAAAGGTGGAGACTGGGATCCGTGGCATTAGTCATGTTATTGTTGATGAGATCCATGAGAGAGACATTAATGTGAGTTAGCTGGTGATGACAGACCTAATCTCTCTATGCTTCTGTTCTGTTTAACTTCTGTATGTGTTTGTGTGTAGTAGCCAACATGCGATAGGAAACTGTCTTACTAAGTGTGTGTTTTCCTTCTTTGCTAAGATTTTTAGTACTCTTAATTATTCCTTACCAGATTAGCAGAGCAAGGATCTGTGCTTCCTTGCTGCCCTCTGACTACTTTCTTGTTAGTATCCTCTGTGTCCTGGTCCCCTCTGGAAAATGGAACACCACAGTACAAACACATCTTGTGCAAGTGGGGGAGCACACTGAATGACACTGTTATTTTAGAGTGCTGTTTCTACTGACACTGTTGTATTACTGGTAGTATTAACAGAACCTGCAGTCTTGATAGTGATACATTGAAATTCAGGGTTTACATGGAGTAAAATACAAGTTGATGATAGAATTAGGAGAGGTATTGAATATAATTTGAAATGGCAAACATTTTCTGTTCCCTTGAATATTCTGTATAGTTTTCAGCTTTGTCATACCAAGAGTAGAGAAACTGTGAAGTTCAGACATGTTGTTTAAGCTTGTTAGGACAGAATTTAGGGACTCATTTGAATAAAATTGCAACACACATTTTCATGATGCATCTCTTCATCTATTAAATGTATGTTAATGATGTATAATACAAGTCTGGAAATTCTGAGTAAGATTGGAATTTTGTCTGTTGAGCTAAGAGCCTGCCTAACTAATTGCATGGCAGAACTAAATAAATGTCATATTTAAACAGAACTACAAATTTCACACACCTACACTGAGTATTTCCTATTTATTCTATGAATTATGGCTACTTTATATATAAGCCAAGTTTAAAAAGACCTGAGGTTGTAATGTACTATTAAGAAGGAAGCAAACTATTTTTGTAGAAAAAAAAAGCCCTTCTTTACACTGGATATCCTAAAAATCACTTAGCCCGGGCATTGCAGTAGTTTCAAAATAAAGCATTGACAACTGTTTCTGGTCTAGAACACTTTTGTGCTGCTTGTTACTTCTCTTGCTCAGTAAATGTGTAATTCCTTCTGGTTTCTTGGGAATATACTGCTTTTTATAGATATGAAGTTAATGATGCTCTTATTCTCTTTCTATTTAGACTGACTTCCTTTTGGTGGTGTTGAGGGATGTCATTCAGGCGTATCCTGAAATCAGGGTCGTCCTCATGTCTGCCACCATCGATACCAGTATGTTTTGTGAATACTTCTTCAACTGTCCCATCATTGAGGTCTATGGGAGAACATTTCCTGTCCAAGGTAAATCGTTGGTTGCGCTTCCAGTTTTATCAGTCTTGGCTTCATACTCTGAAACATCCTGGTTTATATCAGGAGACTCTTGAGAAATGGTGTAAAGAATTATGTTCCCTTGCACAGGCTTCTGACAGTCAGTCCTGATCATCTGTCTGTCCTTGCAGATTATTTTCTGGAAGACTGTATTCAAATGACTCAGTTTGTCCCTCCACCAAAGGAAAAGAAGAAGAAAGAGAAGGATGAAGAAAGTGGTGAAGATGATGATGTATGTTTGAACTTTAATACGAAAAATTAAACAAGTGCCATTTTTAGTACTCCAGCTTGAGTGTAATTCATTTGACATTGCTGAAGTGAAACATCTCTAGCAGCTTTCCTATTTTTAATATCTGAGATTGCTGTTAACTTCAGCAGGGGAACTGAATTTTCTTCTTGCCGTTGTAAACTGAAGAATTTCTTTTTCATTGAAGCTAAGGTTCTTATGTTTTGTCAACCTACTTCTCTTTAAAGATTAAACTGAAATGGTTTTGAAAGTGAAGATTGGTAACCTTGGAAGAAGAAATAGAGAAATATGAGCTTGGTACCTTTTTAGGGTGAAAATTTAGATCCTCTCCCTTCTTCTCTTGCAGTTGATATTGTCAATGCTTACATACATTGTCAAGAAACTATCAGTTTTATTCAACTTTTAATTTGTAGGTTTGAAACTTTTGTTTAGGCCACTTAACTGAAATTTTTGTAAGTGGCCATTTTTTCTTGAAAGGCCATCTACGCATGTATCTCATTTTCTTATTTGCCTGGACAGCCAGTCTCTGTAGTTTGAGTAAATTAATTTATATTATTTCCTTTGTGGTATTTTTCTTTTGTAGGCCAACTGCAACCTTATTTGCAGCGATGAATATGGCCCAGAAACAAAGCACTCCATGGCTCAGCTGAATGAGAGAGAAACCTCTTTTGAACTCATTGAGGCCCTGCTGATTTATATCAGGACTCTGAATGTCTCAGGAGCTGTCCTTGTTTTCTTGCCTGGCTGGAACTTAATCTATACAATGCAGAAACATCTAGAAATGAACCCACGCTTTGGTACAAGCAGCTGTTTTATTATGTTTCATCTTTTCCCAAGGAAACTGCTGACTGTGTGAAGATGGGAGTTGGATGAGTGGCTTAGGGAGCTAATTTGTTGTGAGAGTGAATGGCCAGAAATTTTTATGTTGTGGAAAGAAGCAATGAGATTCACATAGTAGTAGTTACCAACCTTCTTGTATTCCTGTTGTAGGAGGCCACCAGTACAGGATTTTACCTCTACATTCCCAGATTCCTCTGGAGGAGCAGCGTCGAGTGTTTGATCCTGTGCCTCCTGGAGTGACCAAAGTATGGAGCCATCTCTGTGCACAGTTCTGTTGGGCTTTTGGGGAATGTATTGCTGACTTTTTTTATAAATTCTGTAGTTTATCTTGCTGTGGATTGTCAGTTTTTTCAGACCCAATAACGTCACTTTGCATTTCCTGGTTTTTATAGGTTATTTTATCTACCAGTATTGCCGAGACCAGCATTACCATCAATGACGTGGTCTTCGTTATCGACTCTTGCAAGTGAGTTCACGAAGCAGCTTTTTATTTCATAAATCCTACCCTTGGGAATGCAAAAGAGATTTTGGGAGCGCACAGAAGTGCCTTGTGTTCCCATGCTCCCCAGCTGAACTTGAGGACTCTTAGCTCCCTCAGGACAAATTAGCATTGTCTTTAGCTGGTCAGCACAGTGACACACCATGCTGGCATCTCAGGGGACTGGGTTGGTCATGCTGGCACTATCCATGTGAGGTGTCACTGGGTCTCCACACCAATTTGATAGATGTCATCTGCCAAAGGAGTTTTACAAACCGTCAGTGTTCTCCTCAGTGATGGAAAAGAGGAAGGCTTTTGTAGTCTGTTACAGTTCCTGCCTTGCTGTGCATGCTTTCTGAGAAAACTACACACAGAGAGCTCATGAATTCATGAGAATTTTAAGCTTTTTGGACAGTTCTGAGAACATCATTCTGTGCAATAGTTTGGGGCCCTGCTTTAGAAAGAGTGTGATGCTTTAGTTTCCAGACTGATGTCTGACTAGCCAAAGCTCAGGGGTGGTTGGCTTCTTAAAAGCAGTGTGGCTGCAAGTCATAAAATAGGAACTGATTCAGTAGGGCTTAAGATGAAGGACGTTTGATCTTTAGTGGTGTTTTTCCTGTAACAGGCAAAAAGTGAAGCTGTTCACTGCTCACAACAACATGACAAACTATGCTACGGTCTGGGCATCAAAAACCAATTTGGAGCAGCGGAAAGGCAGAGCTGGGCGCGTGCGAGCTGGGTTCTGTTTCCATTTGTGCAGCAGAGCTCGCTTTGAGAGGTGAGGCTGTGGTCTCCAGAAATAAAATACCCTCAGGGAATTCTCCCAGAATTGTTGGGTGCTGCTTCTGGTCATACTGGGGAAATCATTGCAGAAAGCACAGACAGGAGATGGATGATGTTGGTTCACACCGAAATATCTCAGTTCTTTGGCTTAAAAAAAAAGTACATATGTCATGTTTTTACCCATAGTATGAGGTGGATAAATAGTTCATGATTTTAGTGTCGCTGCAACCTACCGAACCTCTGAAGAGGAGAACAATACTGCTTGGGAATTGAGGCAAGGCAGAAAACAGTTTTGTAATGAGGATGAAGCTCTAGTCTGCCTTCAAACATTGGGGGCATCTGTCATTGCCATGTAACAAGGCCATTTTGTCATGAAAGTGGTAAAAAGCAGGGAGGGCAGTTACTTTCTCTCCATCCCCATTCCATGGACAGGAAGCCCCTTCATGCTGCTCTAGCACCTTCCCTGCTGCTGAAACTTGACCTCTCTTCCAGACTTCTTCCGTTACTAGAGCCATGGAAATCTCTTTAATGGTTGGAGAAGGCAACACAGCTGCTAGTTACAATCTGATCTCTCTTCTGGAAGTTTCAGTGCCCCTTTCTCTGGCTGTTACAGCATAGCTGTGTTTTGATGTTCAACTTTTTGTAACCTCTTGTAAGCATCAGTTGATCAAAACTCTTCTTGAATTATTTGAATTTATTTAGATCTCCTGTTGAGTACAGTGCAGTGATTTTAATTAACAATTTTTGACAGTGAACTGATTTCAGGCTACTGAAGTAATCAAGGTTTTAAGGTTACCTTCCTTCAGAGAATATAAATCCAAAATGTACACATTCCTTGGTGCTTAAGAAAGAGTGTTTGTGGACTTGTACAAATAGTTTTTTGAGAGAAATATTCTAAATCTGGTGCCAGCTGAATCAGGGTATCTGTTCAAGGTGTTTTGAAACCTTTTGTAGTTGCACCAGAAAAGTGCTTGTACATAGGGCAGGCTGAAAGAGGTTGTCTCTCAGGAGTGTAAGAGATTCCTTAGCAGGGTAGGAGAGGATTGTAAAGGAGGAATGTGGGGCTGGGCACAGCCATGCTGGGAATTGTGCTCAAGCCCTGTGGTTCTCTGTGGTCAGCTCATGCTAGAACCCACAGTGGGCAGTGGAGATGTGAGGGCTACTCCCCCTGTGTATTCCCAGCGTAAATTTACCCCAAAGGAGAATGGAGAAGTACAGAATTTTGTGATAGAAGAGCCCAAGTTCCAGGAGCACACAGAGAGCTGATGGGTAAGCTCAGAGATAGAGTTTGCTTAGGAGGGCCGTGCTTTCTGCTGGTAGAATGACTCCTCATGGTGATGAAAGCCTGTGTTCAGAGAAATGGGACTTTGTTCTCTTCTCATTCCAGACTTCAGACTCACATGACACCTGAAATGTTTCGAACACCACTTCACGAAATTGCTTTGAGCATCAAACTGCTGCGGCTGGGAGGCATTGGGCAGTTTTTGGCCAAAGCCATTGAGCCGCCCCCTCTGGATGCAGTGATTGAAGCAGAACGCACACTGAGAGGTATCCTCATGTGCCCACGGGGCTGTGTGGTAATCCTGGGCTAGTGGAACTGGCTCCAGGCGGTTTTCCATGTACGTGATCTCTGACAAATGGCTCAGTGGATTGGTGGAGCAGCATATTCTGGCTGACACAGCAACCTGGAGGCATCGTGTGGGTGGCAGTGGCTTTTGCAGCTGCAGAAATACTTGAATTCCCAATGGAGTGTCATTCCTTTAAGAAACTTGAGCCTTCAAACTTCAGGCTTGTTTTGTTGTTTCACCAGTAACTTATGTTAGCTTCCAGCTTCCTGTTTTCCAGCTGTGGCACTGCTGTTTGACATAGACTCAGTCCAGTGCTTAAGGCATTCACAAAGCTTCTATAAAAGTACTGAAAAACAGAGGTTGGTAGTTTATTAAATAATTACTGCTTTGTACAGTTTGCTGACCCAATATCTCAGATTTTGTCAAGTAATTAAATCTCCAGTTTATGAATCTGCATGAAAAACATAAGAAACTGAGGTGTGGGTTGTCTTCCCACTTTCTTCAAGGAACTAACTAAAATATGAATAAAATAGAGCAGGGAAGAACTCTAAATTTATGCTTTAGATGTAAAGCATAAATGTGACCTCAAACCTCAGCACACTTTGTAAATGTCACTAAATATGCACTTCCTACAATTTTTAACAACTGAAATACCTATTTGTTGATTTTATGGAAAAATTGTGTGCTGAGCCTACATTGCTTGTATACAGGAGGGAGACCAGAATGAAAAAACATAGCTGGGGATATGTAGTCAGGTTTAATGGTTTTCTGTTCTGAAAATTATTAGTGCTTTTCATATTGTGCAGCTCAGAATTGCAGAGCCAGGGGAAAAGGCAAACATTTTCGGCTCTAATACCAAATAACTCTTTCTGCAAGTGCCTCCCCTTCCTGCAGGACCTGTGATTTTTCAGTGCAGGTACACTGCTAGTATGTTCTTAGGAAGGTGAAACGTTATTCTTCAAACTATTCTTTAGGCTTTTGGTATCAATAGATACCAGGAAAAATGGAGTTGATGGTGGCTAAGGAGTCCTTTTTGTGTTTCCTTTCCCATTTAATTGCTGAGGCTACGAATATTTTTTTTTTTTAATGTGTAAAAACCTTTGGTAGCTTTGAGGATGAATACAGGTGGTAATATTTAGGTAATGGGAGGAGGGAAAAGCAGGTAAAGTCTCAAGGAAGAGAGGGTTTGTGGTGTTCTCTTTTTGATGAAGAAAGTTCTGTGATTTGGCAATGGCAATGAAGACTCCACAGCTGGTTGTGACAGGGCTGCTTTTATTTTTCTGAGGCAGAAATTAGGTTAGATTCATGAGATGGTTTATTAGTGTAATAGGCGTTTGTACAGAAGCAAACGAAAAAGGAATGGTAAATTATGTATGTGAATTACATTGTGATTATTCTAATTGCAGAGGAGGTAATAAAACCTCTGTAAAGCTAAAGTAAAACTTGTTTGACCTCAAACCAGTTTTGAAAATCAGATTGGCAACAGTGTAACCAACATTAAACTTAAATATGAGTGGGGTTCAATTTAAACACAATTATTAAAACTCTGAATTTCTTACCTTAAGATTTCTGGGGTTAGCTAACTGCCTGTGATAACAAGGGATCTTGTTTCAGAGCTTGATGCCCTGGATTCCAATGACGAGTTGACACCTCTTGGAAGAATCCTGGCCAAACTACCTATTGAACCTCGTCTGGGCAAGATGATGATCATGGGCTGTATTTTTTAGTAAGCTGAGTTGTCTCAGTGGTCTTGTTCTTGTCTCTCTGAGTTCCCGAGCCTCTTGACATGTGCAAGAGAGAAAAACCAATACACCTGGATGAGCAATAAATGCTGAGCTGGGAAGAGGTGATTGAATCTTCATGGGAGCAGAGAAGAAATAATTTCCAGTGTAGGCAATAAAGCGGTCATGAAATTCAGTTAACAGCAAGACACCAGTGGAGGCTGAATATTTCTGAATCAAGAGTGGGACTTGAAACACCTAGGTATAACAGTGAGCTGAGGTGGGGAGATACGGAATTTAACAATGAGATAAGGAGAAAAATTCAATCTCCACATTTTGCTTTAGTAGAAGATCTGTTCTTTGTCATTGTGATGGCTGTAGGGTCCTGTGATTACTGTAGGGTCCTTTTCACCAGAAGAAGGCGGTTTATGGATGGAGGGGAGGGCAGATAGAGCTAATCTAACATCCACTACCAGGGAAGTGTTTCGGTGAAGAACTCTAGCAGATTAAGGCCAAATTCCTAAGGTCTGTAGCAGAGAAGTTTTCCCTGGTGTCTGCACCTTGCAGCAGGTGCTAGCAGTACTAACTCTAAATGATCCTGATCCTTTCTGTGGTTTCTTTCAGTGTGGGAGATGCTGTTTGTACCATCTCTGCAGCTACCTGTTTCCCTGAACCTTTCATCAATGAAGGCAAACGACTGGGCTATGTCCATAGGAATTTTGCTGGGACCAGGTATTCAGATCATGTAGCTTTGCTCTCTGTCTTCCAAGCCTGGGATGATGCAAGGTACGTTGTCTGGCACAGCAGGTAATGGGAAGTTACAGGTAACACAGGGTGAGCTTTTCCTTTCCTTGGTCAGGCTTCTAATTTCCTCTGTTTGTTTTTCAGAATGGGTGGTGAAGAAGCAGAGAAAAGATTTTGTGAACACAAAAGACTCAGCATGGCTACTCTTAGAATGACTTGGGAAGCAAAAGTCCAGCTGAAAGACATACTTATTAATTCTGGATTTCCTGAAGGTGATTCTGATTAAATTCAGTAATTTAATGATTGCATTTTTCATTCTGAGATGATAAATAAATGACAAGGATAATCTGTGTTGAGCACCCAAGCACAGCAGGAGTATAGTGGATTTGCCGTAACACTACTCTGCTTTTACAGCTGCGTTCAGGTGGAATTTTAGTGTTCTCTCCTAAAGTTGTGATGGCTGTGGTGCAACACAGGGAGATTTTGGAGGCTGAGGTTAGAGCTGCAGGATTAAAAATCTTCTAAACAGTTATCCTTAGAGTGTTACCGCCCTGACTTTCTTTCTCCCTCACTTGTTGCATCTCCAGAATGTGCTGTGCTGTGCTTTCCCCCTTTCTTTCCATAGGCCTTAGTGGGTAGTCTGTGTAATCTGAACAGTTTTCTTCCAGTGACTTCCTGCATTTGTGCTGCAGGAGGGATGTGCAGCAGTGTGCCAAAATTACTCCATTTTCTAGAGAAAAAATTCTTAAACTTGACCAGGTTCTGAATTTGCCTAATGTTGCTGAGGAGCTCAGTGAAATGGCATGCCTGCCTGGATTTAGCAGATGTTTATCTCCCCTCCTTTTCTTTTCTTTTCCCCTTTAAATTCCTTTAATTTTTTTCTCCTCATGCTGTTAGGATCACTACTGCATTTATCCGTAACTTTCTTTCTGGGCAAGATGACCTGAAAACAAGCCACCAGAGACTCTGGGGAGGTTTGTAACAAATGAACTAATAAAAACATCCATTTTAACCTCCCCCAAAAGATCTGTCTCCAAAACAAATGACAGTAAACACACTGTGATACAGCACATTCTGGGAAAATCCATCTCTCCTTGTTTTTGAAGAGTTTGGGAGAGAAAAATACCTTTTTGTAGTAGTATTTTTTAGCTTTTCAATCTCCATTAAGAAATTAAAAATTGAATGTAGAACTTAAATGCTCTGAGTGAAGAGGTCATTGGAGATCACATCTAGCAGTTGATTGAATCAGAAAAGGCATTGATCCAGGATGCTAAACAGCTCTGCTTTGATCCAGGATCCTAAATAGCTGTGCTGTGCTCTCCTACATGTCCCACGGATTTGAGCCACTCTTCTGTTTTCTGCCAACAGAGTGTTTGATGATTCAACCATTTAACAACACTGGCCCTGATAACAACCTGGATGTTGTAATCTCCCTGCTGGCTTTTGGGGTCTACCCCAACGTCTGCTACCACAAGGAGAAGAGGAAAATTCTTACCACTGAGGGGCACAATGCTCTCATCCACAAATCATCTGTCAACTGCCCTTTCAGCAGCCAAGACATCAAGTATCCATCACCCTTCTTCATTTTTGGAGAGAAGGTAGAGACTTTGGGTTTGTTCTTGATCGTGTGCTGCCAAATGGTTCAAGAGGCTCTTTTTGGTAAAGAAGTCATAAGAAAAAAAACCTGACTGCAATATTTAGTTTGTTTTAGTGGGGGGTGATGGAGGGTGCTGTTTGTTGGTTGGTTTTCTTTCCAGAAAGTCAGTGTTATATGGTCCTGGTGTCACTCAGCCTCCTAGTAACTTCCAATCAGCCACTTTCAGTAGAAGCAGAGGTGCACAGAAAGTTCCTGTGAGTTTTGTTACAACAGCCAGGTCATAGAGAAAGATCTAAATCATTATTTTCTTTAAGAGTTTGTTTTAGGAGATCTTCCATGCTAATTAGGCATCAGAGAATTTTTACCCTTATCACTTCTGCTACTTATGAATCCAGGGAGAAAACAGGAACATGGAATATGGCAGTGGGGTGCTCCTGTTGTGGCCTGTAGGTAGTTTGTCATCTCCTGAGGATGATTCCCGTTTCCCAAGCATCATGCAAAAGGTCTCCATGACTTTTTCCTCCATCCCACGAATTCAGTGTATGTTCTGTGCATGTCAGTTGCAACCCCTGTGAGCTCTCCTGTGCTCCAGTGATGGCCGTCGTGAATTCAGCCACTCCTGCTCAAGGAGCAAAGGAAGGCAACGCTTTTGTGTTTGGTAATAACCAGAATTTTAAATCCTTTGGATGTAGGGATCTTGTCTTGACAGTCTGGATTCCCAAACCATAGTTCAGAGCTGTGGTGAGGCTTTGCTTCTTCTTCACCTTTAGTATCAGGATCCCAGGAGGGTCAGACCTTTGATCCACCTTGACCATCTCTCTCAAGTGAGATCTCCTAAACCCAACAAAAGACTTTTAAGCTCAGAAAGTTTTGCTTTATTAAACCAAAATATACACAGCAATTGGAGAGTGAATAAGACAGTAGCTTAAGAGTAGCTTAGACAGCACTTGGGTGAGGCTGGGATCCAGGAAGGATTTGTGTGCAGCTCTCTCCCTGCCCATTAGTACCTTTTCTGTTCCTCTTTAAACTGAGGGGCAGGGGACATGTAGCAGGGCTGTTATCTCTGGCTTGATGTTGTCAAAGTTCTCACTTCAAGTTCAAGCTCAAGCTCAAGCTCAAGGTCAGTGTAACGTGACACAGCGCTGACTGCATGGACATCTGGCAATTTCCATACTTGCATGAGTAGGACCCCATTAAAGCTTTTCATCACAGCCCCAGTAATTGAAGGTGGGAAGAAAATTCAGATGTGCCCTGGTCACTTTTAGGCTGGCAAAGCATGAGGTGGCTCTTGCAAAAGCTGCATAACTGCAGACACGGAAAATGAATGTTTTAAAATGGAAGATAGTTTTTGTTGAGGTTTTACACCAGCCAGTGCTGAACCCCTGTAAACCTCTGGCATTCAATTTTGTATGTGCACATGCTCTTGTAATTTCCTAACTTTATACCTAGCTTTGTTGTGTGTTGTTAGGGGAGTTTTTGCAAAATTCTCCAGTTTCAGTGTGCAGAGGAAGGTGTAGAGCTCTGTTTTCCATTTCAAGAGTAATTTTCCTCTTTCACCTGCAGATTCGAACACGAGCCATCTCTGCCAAAACCATGACCTTGGTGAGCCCACTGCAGCTGCTTCTCTTTGCTTCCAAGAAAGTCCTGTCAGATGGGGAGCTCATTCTGGTAGATGACTGGTATGGATGTCCTTGGTGCTCAGAATCATAGAATCATGGAGTGGTTGGGGTTAAAAGGGACCTCAAAGCTCATCCAGTTCTGAACCCCTGACTGATGGAAGTGCAGCTAACACAGACCAAATTTCTATAGAACAGGGACCCCAGAGCAAGCCATGAGCCACAGGTCTGTTGGGAAGGCATCATCTTTGTTTCCTGTGAGGAAGGGACAGGTTAATTTGAGTCCTGTTTCACGCAGATTATCTGCTTAAACTGAAAACATGACAAGGCAGTTTCCATAAAAATTGGTTTTTTCCTCTTTAACTGAAAGGTAAAAGGCACTATGTGTTTGGACCTCCTCCTCAGACAAAGGCTGAGGAAACCTTGTTTTCAAAGCTCAGATAGCTTCAACATCCTCAGACAGCTTGAGGAGAGAAATGCCTCTGGCAGTGTAAATTTTATGTCCATCACTAAATACCATCTGGATGGTTGTTTTGTTTTGGTTTTTTTTTACCCCTTAGTCAGTAAAACAGAGGCAAAGAATTCCTTCAGCTTAATTCTGTAACAAGTTGAGGGTTGGACCTTTCAAAATCTGGGAGCCTCGTGTTTTCAGTTTACTTTATATTTTTGTATCTTGCTGCTTTGATGCAAGAGGTTACATGTTGAATTTATCTGAGTATAGAATGATAGAATCACAGAATGGTTTGGGTTGGAAAGAACTTTAAAGCTCATCTCAGGTGAACACCTTCCAGTAGATCAGGTTGTTCCAACCCCCGTTCAACCTGGCCTTGGACACTCCCAGGGATGGGGCAGCCGCAGCTGCTCTGGGCAACCTGTGCCAGCGCCTCACCACCTTTGCAGGGAAGAATTTCTTCCCAATATCCCATCTAATCCTGCCCTCCATCAGTTTAAAACAATTCCCCCTTGTCCTATCACTATATGCCTGTATCTCCTTTTTGAAAGCCCTCTTTAGGCACTGGACGGAGCTCTGAGGCCTCCCTGGAGCCTTCCCTTCTCCAGGCTGAACACCCCCAGCTCTCTCAGCCTGTCTCCAGAGCAGAGGGGTTTCAGCCCTCAGAGCATCTTCATGCTCTTTGTTAAATTTCAAAAGCAGATTTTGCCAGAAGAATAGCTATGTTTTAACAATGCTGAATTTTAGGGATCTTTCAAATTTGCCTCCTGAATTTCTCACCCCTTCAGTGGCAAAATAGAACCTCAGAGATGAAAATGTAGGTTTCTGGCTCAATGAAAAGCCACTCTGCAGATCCTCTTCCTTCCCAGGTGCTCCCCTGGAAGTCATGGCGGCTCTAACACCCTCTTTGTGCTGCAGGATCAAGCTGAAGATGTCACACGTGGCAGCTGCCTGCATCACTGCTCTGCGCGCTGCCATGGAGGCCCTCGTGGTGGAAGTGACTAAAGATCCTGGGATCATCCGGCAGCTGGACCCCGCGCACGAGCGGATGCTGAACGTCATCCGGCAGCTGTCCCGGCCGGCGGCCGCAGGGATGGCACTCATGGCTGCCAGCACCAGGTGAGAGCCGGAGCTCGGAGGTGAGGACAGGGACTTCAGGCTTTGGTTTCAGTGCCATGCTCGGAGCATGCATGAAATGCTTGCACTCAAAGCCTCATGCAGAGACATCACTGCCTGTTTCCACAACAAGGACACACAGCTCTCAGGAATAAAAGCTGTCATCCCCTCTTCCAAAACACAAAACACAAATGATCTTTTAAAGAAAAGATAATACATACTTATTTTGGGCAAACCTTTTCCTGGAAAGAAAACACATGTTTGGCTGGGCTTGCACCCCTCTGTTTCCCCTTGTTTCCATGCCTTGCTTCTGAAGCAAAGGAAACTTCTGGAGTAGAAAAGGTGCAAAAGTGCAACTGTAGTTCACCTACTGTATTGTGTTCACAGAAAATTGAGGTGGCTTAGCTGAGGATTGTGGCTATTCCCATCTTTAAGAGATGGAATTTGTAAGATTGCCTCAAGTGTATGATGTTCTTCTTTGCCAGGTTCGGGGATGGCCCCCGCCCACCCAAGATGGGTCGCTACGACAACAGTGGTGGCCTCCGAGGCTGGGGAGGTTACACGCGCTGCTCTGGCCACAGGGGCAGAGGCTTTGGTGGCTACGGCTACTCCAACTGGCACTCAGCAGGAAGAGGATACCCAGGTAGACCTGGAGGAGGCTGCGGAGGTGGGGGTGGCTATCGAGGAGGAGCAGGATACCGAGGAGCAGGTGGGGGCTACCGAGGAGGCTACAGGGACGTGGGCAGGGGTGGGTGGTAGTGACGGCAGTTCAGTGAAGTCTTTCCACTTCAACAAAAGTGCGTTTCCTTCCCAAATTCCTTTCTTCCTCTTTCCAGTTCGCCTTTTTTGGTTCCTTAGTAAAGTACAGCTCTGTAATATATCATGCCCTTAGGGAATTTCCTGCAAGTTGTATGATTTTATTCTTAATAAAGAATTTGTTTCTAAAGACTTACATGCTATACCTTAGATTTTGTGTTTGGGTTTGAATTTTGAAGGCTTCTGTTGCTAATTGTGATTGTTGGAGATACAAGACATTCTGAGGAAACGTTTTTAGTGTCTAAAATGATTTCCTGCCAAACCGATCCCAAACCACATCTTAGGCTCAGTGGGGATTTCACTTTGTTGTCTAACAAGCTGTGCAAACAGGCCATGCTGTAGTGGTTTTCTAACCATGCCAGGCAGCACTTGGTTCCTTTGCAGCCAGCCTCCTGCATGCTGTGTGATCCTCAGCAGTGAGCTGTTTGGGTGATCCAGATCATGCAGGAACATGGAATACCTTTTCCAAGACTGATATGATGTTGCTGATCTCTGCAGAACCCGGAGCAATCTCAGAAGGACGAATTGCTCCCTTCATCTAAGGCAGTGTTCATTACTATTCCCAAATGGTTGGGCTTCATTCCTCCACATCTGTGTGGAAGAGGACAGTTCTTTAATGGGAACACATTGGATTCCAGACACTGGAAGCTCAGCTGTCTGTCTGATGCTCATAGAAGTGTGTATTGACACAGAGGGGCTAAAAAGTCTGCCAGCCCGGTTCCATTACCAAGCCTGACAAGATTGACCTCCCCACATCCCCACTAATGCCACTGCAGAACCAGTAATTGTGCTTACTGGGGTGTGGAAGATGGTGGTGGTTGCAAAGCGAGTCCAACATTTTTTGTATTCTCATGAAGACCAGGTAAGGGTGAAGCACTGCTTCTTTAATCCAGCTCTGAATTACAGAGTATCGATACTAATCTCCAAATTTATTTTACTGTGAAGCATGTATCATCTGCATGCTCTGTTGCAGTAAACCCCACACTTCCTTCTGCTGATGCAGGCTTTTCTGTAGGTTGAAGAATGAATAAATGAAGAATTGTCACTCCATGCCACTGTTACCAAAAACATAATTATTTTTCTTTTCCAGTTTGGGTCCAGGAACAACCTATGGGGGAGTCAGCAGGGATGGACATTGGAAGATGTGGTATAGCATTAGCCACCTTCCCTTTGCACATCTGTCGTCTCTGCATCCATAAAAAACCAGCTTTCCTTGGCTTGCCCCTCACACATGGTGTTTTCAGTCATGTTACTAGCACCAAACTGGAAGCATGAAGCAGAAGTCCAGGGGTTTAAAGATAACTATAGTTAGTTTTAGTATCAAACTCACAAGTCTGGAGTATGATCTAATATCTGTTAAAGCTTTCTAATTTCTTCTGGCTGTTACTGGTCAGCCTTTAAAAGGAGGCAAGAGATGGGTGCAAGGTGAGGAAGTAGAATAGGATACCAAGGATTATCAAGTATATGTACAATATTCTATGATACTAGCAAAAAATGGTTCTCCTGGGGTATTTGATGTTAAGTGCTAGCTAAAGAAATTCCCTTTTTAGAGTAAAGTTGATCTTTGGTCTATTTACATAATTGTTTCTAATTTGTAACTGTAAAACTATTATTTACTATTACTGGGAAAAAAGATTAAAAAATTTTGCCATTAATACCCTCCTGGTTGTCCTGGGAGGTCTCGCTGATTCTGGTACTGATGCAGTGATGAATTTTGTAGCTCCCCAAGACATCTGTGCCTCTTGGGTACAGCTCAACACCACAGCCCCATTCATTCACATAAAGATCTAATTTGAGTGATCCTTGGGGTGTCCTATGCAACATAAGGAATTTGGCTTGGTGATCCTTGTGGGTCCCTTCCAGCCCAGGATATTCCATGATTCTAATTTCATGTTACTCTTAAGAACTGGTAAAAAAGTTAATGAGGTCTTAAGGGAACAGCCAGGTGTTAAAAAAAGTGAATGTGTGTCTGGGAGCTCAGCCACAGGTTGTGATGGGAGAAGGAGCCATGGACTTCTTAGTATCTACAAATGACAACTTACGGTTTTATTTTTGTGCTTAGTGCTTTACATATTAAGGAGTGTCGAGCATGAAACTGCTGCCTAATAACATTTAGTCTGGTTCTCAGTATCTAATCCATCATGGCCAGTTAAGTGGGGAAGCAATAATCCTTGCCTGCACTTGATGAATAGCACAGTCCTAACAAGGATTGACATGCTAGTGAGGAGCTTAAACAGCCGGGATACAGAAAACTGAAACTTAACCTGGCATGACATGTACATTTTCCCAGTAAAAACGAAGCCTGCAGTGAGTTTACTGTGCCAATGCATGGATCTGTGCTTTGTTTCAAAAAGCCAGAGTGCCAGAGCACTCATGGCTCTTGTGTGGCATATTGAATTACTGAAATTCAAGAAGAAAGAACTACCTGAGGCACAGTGCCAACAACTGCTCTCTGTATATCACATATATCAAATACTTCTGGCTTTTGATATCACAGAGTTCTCATAAGAGAATTTGGAAACAATCATGATTTCTTCTGGTTTTCCAGTTCCAAGTGGAAAAGGAGAAAAGTAATATTAACAATAGCCTCAAAACCATAATATAGGATAACACTTGACAGTTACTTGGATTTTTATCTTGCAAATTAGCATTGCAACTCACTAATTGATCTCTTTTTTCTGCCTCCAAATCAAAAGAGTGAGGAGTGCCAGCCAGAGGAAAGCTAATGTCACAGGTACAACTTGACCAAGGTGAGTGGCTTAGCATGAAAGATGCTGAGGCTTTATTTATGTCTGAAAGCCAAATGTTTGAGATGACCCCTCTAAATCTGGAACTGGTCTGCTCACTTGGAGCTTTGATGGGAAAAGATCTGGCAATGGCTGCCTGGAAGCAGTTGGTCAGTTCAAACATTGTCATAAACATGTGTGATTTGAAAGAGATTTGTCACTGAATTCCTGTTCTCTGTATTCCAGCAGCACAGTACTTTTTGCCTAGGTAATAGCTAACAAAGTTTTTAATCCCGTTAAAAGCCCTGGGGAACTTAACAGTTCTCTATCATTTGCTGAGAACCATTAATCAGGACTCTGTTGAGCTACAGTTCATAAAGGTAAATTAGACGAGAACATCATACTAAGGCCCAATAATAATGTGTTTATTTAAGAGGGATAAGTTTACAGCCTCATATTCCCCTGGGAAAATGACCTCATGGTCTTCACTGTACCACTTACTAAAGCCACATTCAAATTATGTTGCTTTAATGGAGGGTCTGTAGGAAAATCTTCCACCTCACAGGGAAGAGTTGAGCACCACTTCCTACATTTGAGCAACCAAAAAAAAAGGCAAAAGTAAAGCTTCCAATTTAAGAGCAATCTAGAAATCTGCCCTGCCCTGTTTCCTGCAGTCATTTCCTTTTGCTGAGAGGTTTTAGATACCGGGACCCTATTATAGAATTCCAAGTTTTCCTCCTGCCATCTGCAAAGAGATGTTCAGAAAGACTATACTGAAAAATACATGGAGAACTGGGGTTTTTTTCCGTAACTACTGGTTTCACACACATCTCAACTCCTGACCTATAGTCAGTGCCTGATACGTATTTCCTCACTTTTCCTCTTACCCTCTACTAAGGGAATTAATAGCCACCTGGGTGTTTGGGGAGAAAGGGGAGTAAGAGTTGTCTCAACTGCATCAGTGCACTTTCCAAAGAATGCAAGTACAGAAAAAGAAAATCTCCATTATGGTGAGCAGAAAGAGTAATAATATCAATATATGAAGTCATGCGGCTCTATTGCTATAATGATGGCCCAAAATTCCTACCTATGGATGGAGAACAGAAAGTCAAAGGTCCAGTCATAAATCATAGAATCACGGAGTGGTTTGGGTTGGAAGGGACCTTAAAGATCATTCCATTCCACCCCTCTGATATGGGCAGGGACACCTTCCATGACCAGGTTGCTGAAAGCCCTGTCCAACCTGGCCTTGAGAAGTCCTCCCTAGCCCTACCAGTCCTGAAAAAAACTGTGGTAGGTGGTACCCAGGAGTTCAGGAAGGATTCCAAGGAGGAAGAAAAGATACCTCAAGTGTTGGTTGTTTGGTTTTGGGGATTTTGTTTGTTTGCTTGTTTTGATGATGTTGCTTGTTACGAAGTATCTTAGAAGGTAATTTCTCTCTCAGTGTATAATTCCAGCAGAACAACCACTTCAGTTGTTACCCATTTTGTGCTCAGCTGCTCAGTTGTTTGACAAACAGGTAGGACCAAAATTCTTTGATGGAGTTTGAGTATCATCTAACCCAAGTCACCATTTCATGGTGGGTTTATTAAGGGATTAATTCTACACTTTCCTACACTGGGACTCTGCCTTATTCCATGCACTTATAAGTGGCCTTCCTGAAGAATTTTTCTACGTCTGTTTTCTGCTTGTTCTCTACTTTTCACCCCTTTGCTCTGCAGGCCTGAGCTGTTCTGGGATTTGGTGGAAAGTAAGTATTTGAGGAGTTCAGATGATCCAAAATCTGCACAGTGGGAACTGTGCAGACACGTACAGGCATGGCCTGCTGGATGGTCTCAGAACAGAAAACTTCTATGAGAAACTCCCAGTGATGTCATGTTTTCCAAGGCACCATTATAAACTTGAAATTTTTTAAAATCTTGAAATGACTCAGAAATCTGGCACTGTCTGAAGTACAAGCTTGGCTGGTATGGGATGAGCATCTCCAGTGGGAGGGAGGGTAGGCTTTGACATTAGGAGCTCTCCTAGTTCAGCTGAAGATGAATTTAAGGCACTGAGGTGAAAAAAAGAATCCATAAATACCAGGCGCTGGATCAGAGCTCAAAAGTCTCAGGACAACTAAAGGTCAGGAATATGAAAGTTAGGACTAAAACACAGTACGTTATCTAATACAAGGACATATTATGGTAAAAAACAAAAAACGTTATTACACTGTGCCACCCACTAAATAGGATATTTTTCCCGATGTATTTCTGCCCCACAACCCCTCTTAAAATATAAAGTGTTTCTGGTACTTACTCAAGTCATAATTGAGGAATTGATATGCTCATTTACATGAGAGAAGAGATTTTTCTTCTTGACATTGTCACATTTCCCATGTAATTCCCAACAGATTTAATCAAATTTCCCAATAATTGTACATCCTTTATATTCCGTATGCAATATGCAAGCCACCTGAGTGTTATCCCATGGATTTGCAGGCAAGGAAAATGGCAGTTTCAGAGTACTTACCAAGTGCTAAATAACCTGGAAAACAAGCCCCAGACTATTCAACCAAACAATCTTCTTTCCCCACAGAAAAATTTTTACCTTAATCCTTATCTCTAAAAGCATGGCAAAAGCACACTGCTCACTATAAGTGATACATTTTATTTTCATCTGAAAACTACTCAGAAATGATGCTGGAAATGTTAATTTTATGTAGTATTGGATTGAATGTAAGATTTATTTATGGAAAAAAAGTGAGGATGCTAGTAAATCAGTGTAGCATTCAGTGGGTACCATGCAGGCTCTATGTTAAACAAAGCAGACATCTGATTAAAAATATGCAAATTTTTTTATAAATCTGGGCACTAGTTAGCAAAAAGTCAGATTTGAAGCACAAGAAGTGTCGAATGTACCTTGGAATTTTTATATTTTTTTCTTCCTATTTTTCCCCTAAATTTTCAGGCAGCTGATGACTCAAAAGGATTACCAGAGACATAGTTCCTCCACATCTTCAGCAGTTCAGAGAACCTGACTAGGTCACTTTTTCCTGTATTTATCAGCTTCTCCAGCTGCCAGTTTTCTTTAACATTACTTTGATAATTAATCCACTCTAAACACAAGATCTTACATGTTTCCAGATATTTTTTAACATGGGACCCGCTGCAGCATGAGGAGTTCCTCAACCTGAGCTATTTCAAATTCCATTGCCATCTCAGCCCCTCCAAATCATGTCACTGAAGAATGCAAAGGGTATCATGGGTATCATAGCATCATGGTAAGCGAATTCAACAGGCATAGAGAGCAGGAAAAAGTTGTATTTTTTTTTTTAACTGACATGTAAAAGCTTGCAAATAATTTTTCTAATATGGAAATACTGCAAAAAAAAATAATCAGATGAGATAAAATCCTGGCATAACTATCATTCATGGGGGAAAGGGAAGAGCAAGAAGCATTCCAGGACAATAAAACTTATCTGTTCTACTACAGAACACAGTCTGCAGGTGCACACAAAATAAGCAAAACTTTCATAAACAGAAGAATTTGAGATCCAGTCGCATTATTGGCTGTTCCAAGGCATCTCCTGAATATACCACTGCAGAGATAAAGCTGAAGGAAGTGAGAACATGTAAACACTCTGCAAAGACCACTGTGGAAGCAGAACGAAAGACCTATTAAACTCATAATAAAAAATTAAGCACAGCAATGGAAACTGCCTGGTTTTATTCTTAGGAGAAGCCAAATGAGAAGTTTTCTAGTACATCCCTGAATGTGAGACAACTTTAGACTTTAAGATATTTATAATCTCCTGGAATGCCCCCATGCCTATATACAAAGAAGCCCAAAAGCCCTGAGCCTTGCATGGAATTATGCAGGAAAGGTAGAATGTGTATTTTCAGACAAAAGTTTTCAAGTGTTACAGGTCTTGAGACCCACCTCAAGTAGAATAACCAGTCTCCCACTGGATGGAACAAACCCAAATTGATGAACTAAATTTTGCTAATTCTCTAGTTTTTAATGTGAATCTCACACAGCCAGGTGAGAGCTTTGAACCCTGGCTTTCATGCAAACACACACATCCAAGCTGCTTGGATCACTGGGAAAGCAGATGAGCAGTAGCGCTGGTGTTTACTCTGTGACTTTTTACAGCTGCCATAAAATGGTTCATCCCCCTCCCTCAGGGCTAGTGCAGACATTTGCTTTGGCTAGTGGAGCTGGCAGGCTGCGTACAGGAGGCTCAGCAGTGCTTCAGGAATGGAATTTGGCTTCACTCATCCTTTGGGTGTGGCAGCAGTCTGCCACAAGAGGAGAGAGAGAGAAGAGTGGGTAAAAAACGCCACACCTGTGTCTGTAGAGGCCAGTTCTGGTGCAGTCATATGAAGCAGAAGCACAGTGGCCCTGCTGTGCTGGTAAAGATGAGCTAAGCCATGCTGACCAAAATAACAGACCAAAAATAGACAGCAGTGGGTCAGCATCTTCATCCTGGACCAATCCTGCCCACAGCAGAGACATAACAGTGCTTTTCCAAGGGCTTGCTAAGGAATTTGAGACTTTCCTGTCCCAGGAGAGGCACTGGAGAGGCTGTCAGCCTCAGGAACTTCTCTAGTCCATCAGTTATGGAACACACCTTTGCTATATAAACAAAGATAATTTTGCTTCCAAAGACTTTTCCGTGTTTTCAATAGGAATGTCCATGTTTGCACAATCATATTGGTAATGGTTCACAGAGCATCTACACCAGGACATTGATATTAGGTAAAAGTTGAACTTGCAACACACATTGATCTTGGTTTGATAAAAATTAGGATAAATCTTGCAGAAGGATGTTCCTCTGCACATGCTAAGGACTGCTAAGGATCACCATCATCACCAGACAATGGGAGAATCAGAGCAAGTATCTATATCAGTTTGTCCCCAAAACAGCAACACCACTCTATTAAACAGATGAATAGAGAGTGGTGTAGGGCCCTCACCTGCTCTGCTGTGAGGTTTTGCAAATTTTTAAGCTGGCTGTAACATATAACAAAGAGAGAAAAACAAAGCCAAACCCTGAGCAGAAACAGCTTACAAGTTGCAGGCTGCTGTTTGATAATCTTTATTCAAAGGATGCAGCACCAATAAGCAAAACAAATCAACAGCTGAATGTGAAAGCATTTTCAGGTTTGCAGACTCTCAAGAGCTTCATGTTAAGATTTCTTTTTCTTCCTTCACTCAGGACAAAGTCCAAGAATAAGTTTTTCAAAACTCAGAAGTTTTGTGTTTGAGTGTTCCCAGTTGTATGCACTCGACAAAGTTTTAAAACAATTTAGTTTTTTTCTTTTTTCCAAAGAAATATCTCTTCGATTCAGACTGTGTCACTTTAAGTGACTGTAAAGTGACTTTGAAGTGTCACTTTAAATTTATCACTGCGACAAAGCAAATGTTACAAAAACCTTTATCTCCCTGAATGGCTCTCAATCACGAGAGTCATCAGGGTCCATGCCCATGCTGCCTACTCGATATTTTTGACCAAAAACATGTTTTAAAATGTCCTGTCAGCTCTCAAAATAGATTGCTATAGCGTTAAAAACGCCGTGCACAGAGACTAGTAAAGCAACATGGAACAATGCCTCTGTAATAAGTAGAGCAAGGTGGTAAGAAGACACACAGCTGGAGTGAGGAGAGTAAGGACAGAGGTTTCTGTACAGCCAAGGATGGAGCAACTACAAGCTGATAGATGTCTGCATTCGGTCAGCTGAGCCAGAGAAGTTTCTGAGCCATGTGACATTAACATTGCCAGGCATATGAAGAACCAGAGAGATGGACATAGCTGTATGATCTTGTGATTCAGCTCACAAAGCTACTTAAATAAATGGTCTGTAATGTAAACCAAAAATCAGATTTTATGAGAACAGCATCTTATCCTCCTGCAATTCTTTCCAGGTAGAATACTTCTCCAGACCAAAAAAAATATAATTAAAAAATATACATTAAAAAGAAGGGCTACATCAAGTAGCCGTAGTAACCAACATCTACAAGTGAGCAACAAAGAGCTTTGAAGCTGTCCCAAATGCTGGTTTCTGCATTTACTTTTTAAAGGATGGCTCCTTTCCTCATTGCCTGTGACTTCATATATCCAAAGTTGTCTAAACAATGCAAGTAACTTACTTGGCTTTCCCACATTGTGTAACTTACTTTGCTTCCAGCTTCCATGGAGCCTTCACTTTCGGACTGAAGATTTCTAGGCTCAGCCTCAGTAAAGGTGACCTTTAAACTGAGTAGAGAATCTCCAGAAGAGACCCATGGAGGAGGAGTTACTGTAAACTTAATTACGGACTCAGGTCTGGTTTGTAAATGTAAATGATCTTTGTCAGGAAAGCAAATTTAGTAAAACCACATCTGCAGAAAGCATTCTCTGAAGAGGGCTTAAAAATCATTGTAAATAAATAAGGGAAAAAAAGACCTGAACACATAGTGGCTGCAAAAACATTTATGTAAAAACATTTATATTATTTCAGTGTATCCTAATGAAAAGATTACTTCTAAATTGTACCCAAATCTTACATCCAGCATTTTTACACAGTTAAAAATTTGGAGACAGTTCAAAGTGGTCATGAAGTATCTAAATTGGCAATTGCCACCACAGGATTCAAGGAGAGTAACACACTGGGAGAACACCTGCCATCCCAATTGTGACCTGTAAGGGAACGTGAGTGCGAGTACTTTGGTTAAATATGAGAAAAATGCTGAATGTCTGCTATATACTTCAAGGGACTAACAAAGTCATGTGCCATCTCTTTGTGCTGCATTGTTCATTCTGTTTTCTCTGGAAAGCCAGATGTTGCTAAACTGGCCCCTGGCCAGGTGGCTTCCAGTGAGGGAACAGTTGTTGTTGCCTCTTGTCCTGAGAAATGGAATTTGGTAAAACTGGGGGTACCTGTACTTGTCCACAGGTCAGCTGGAGATGAGGTGAAAATGAGTAAAAGCTTTCAGCCTGAGTTCTACAGGTTAACAAACCAGGAAAGTCTCCCTTAGGACTTGTGGCCTCACATCCAGGAAGAGCAAAGAATGGCTGGAAGACATAAACACAAGGTGGGGCAAAAAAATAAAGAAAACTTTAACTATTTTAATAGAATCATAGAATCCCAGAATGGTTTGGGTTGGAAAGGCCCTTAAAGCTCATCCTGTTCCACCCCCTGCCATGGGCAGGGACACCATCTAGTAGACCAGGTTGCTCCAAGCCCATCCACCTTGGCCTTGGACACTTCCCAAATTTAGGTGAGCTGAAAAGAACTCTTGGTGATTACCTGGAAGCTTATGATGCTTCCAAGTACTGTGTGGGGAATTACATTTATATTTGTGTAAATTAATTGGAAGGGAGCAACCCTGACGGTAGTGCTGGCAAAATTCATTAAATCAAATTTACCTGTTGTGCAACCATCTTCATTGTAAGAAAAAACACAGGTAGTTCAGCAAAATGAGGGAGAATCTGAATATTTCTGTGGATTTGTAAAGCCCTCAAACAAGGGTATAAAATTAATACAGTTGTTATCTGGTGGTGTCAGCTAAATCAGTAACATTCAATAAGGCAACCTTCCCTGCTCATGAGCACACCTGGGGGTATTTCTTAATTTTAACTATCGGAAAATGCAGGACAAACACGTATAAAGTTTCCACTACGATTTTGGAGCTCTGGGAGTCACATCAAAGGATTGGTGGCAACTATATGCTTAAATATTGGTGGCAATGGTATGGTATGTATTACTGCATTGTGGTGTTGTATTTCCCCGCCCCTGTTACCTGCCCTTTCCACGTGACTCCTCCTGCTTCTCCACCCCTAGTCCTAACCACTCCCTCGGGTTTTGTCCATTGATTCTGTTACCCCAACTCCGCGCATGTACCACTCCTATGCTCTGAGACCATAAGTCCATGTGCTCTCTCCGCCCCCCTCATCCCCAGATAAACCAAGGCACCGTGCCATGTGACCTCTCTGCATTGGGGCAGCAGCTCTCTCTGCCTTGGGGCCCCAGCCTCTCTGTGCCTGGGCTAGCCATGCCATGTGCTGGCTCTCGACCTCTGGAAGCCAGCACATGTGCCGGCCCTAGGCTCTTGGGGGCCATGGAATAAAGACTTTCTACAGTCCCCCTGCAGAGAGCCTTCTCGCCTCCTTTATCATCATCTGTTGCAGAACCACAGCCGGCCGGAGCAAGTGAGGGGCAGCCTGGAAGAGGCCACAGGATGCAGCGCAGCTGCTCTCCCTAAGAGACCCCCACAGCGCTCTCCGGGCAGGCTGGGGCATGCCACACCAACGCAGAAACTACCCACTGCAACACTGCATAAAGATGTTTATGTTCTGGAGCCTTTTTGTTTTCTTAACCTTTGAAGTCAAACAGTTCAGGTGGCAAAAGCTTGGTTGCCACAAGCCAGTGGCTGATGGGGAGGTGTGAAATGTGCTTTGAGAATGACTCAAGTCAAAAATAAGTCCAACAAAAACGACATTCTAGGTTAAAAAAACACTGGGCAGTCACAGTGAGATGCTATTTTAAAGAGCATTCTGTGATTTAAAATAGTATCTAATATCCAACGTTGATTCAATGCTACTTAAAATACCTTTCGCTGACAGGAATCTGAATCTTTGTGAGAAATCAGGAGCAGAAGAGATTGACACTGTCACCCTATAAAGATGCAGGTTCTCCTCTGCAATCTCCCCTGGTGTTTATTGCAAGCTAACTCCATCAGAAACAATTACAATTAATTAATAAATCAATATGCTAAATCTTGATTTTGCTTCTTCATGGGATTTTAAAATAATGGGCTTATATCTGGAGGTAAGTTACTGTATCAAAGATGAATGTTGCAGTTGATCTACTTGGATAAATTCTTTTAATACAATAAATATAATGCTTTTAATATAATTAAACACATGATGTAAAAATTTTCCTGAGCTCCAAAATGGAAGAAGTTAATAACAGTTGGAGAAACTATAGATTTCCTATTCTTTAAAGATCTGACAAGTAAAAGAATAGGATACAGGGTATAGAATTACCCATCCCTTTACAATCACTCCATTTTGCTGAACACTTGACTTTGTTCCTCTGATAGCTCCATGAACTGGTCAGGGATAAAAATGTGGGTAGTATGCTGAGGTTCCCAGAAAGCAAAATGCAGATTACAGCTATAAAACCTGGGTTTTTTCTTGCCTACTGAGTTCTTACTTTAATAAGAATTATAATTTTTAAATCTCCTCCTTAGGTAGTTTGCTAGTGGAACTTCAAAAAGAAAAAAATGACACTTGAGCAGGAAACAGTCTATTTATAAAGTATTTTATACAATCTCCCATTGTTTATGGTATGCAGTGATAAGTTTAAAAATATAATTTCCTTTCTAAATATCTTGATTTTTCTCTTTGCTTTGATGATCTGTAAGTAGCCATGTGAGTGTTTACACAGCATTTTGCATGCTTCAAACCAGCAGGATAAATTCTCTTATTATTAAAGAAATTATGGGTACAGAAGGAAACAGGAATTCAGTTCCTCCCACTGAATGAGGTTCCAACACTGCCTTATGAATCAGGATTAATTGTAAATTAAGTGCTTTCTTTTATTTTGCACATGCAATTTCTATCTAAGCCACTGTTTGTCTTTCACAGTGTTTCTATTCGTTCTGAACAGCAATTTGACATGGGGATGGTATTGATGTTAAAAATAAGCTTTCAGTGTTCTTGCAAGCATCTATGCTTGTTGATGGTTGAGTTAGAAATCTCTGAAAATGGCAGTTCATGTATGCTCTCTAGCTATGCAGAGACTCTGTAGAGCTAATAGCTATATTTTCTGAAGATTCTGTTAACTGCAAGTAATTTTTTCTTAATTTTGGTTCTTTGCTACAGAGACCGAACAGAATTTCCCTCAATGGCTTCTTTTGTCTATTTTAGCCTTTGGTGGCAGGGGGCTTTGAGTTCAGAGAATGTCTCTTCTGTCCTCTCAGCTGGTAATTGTCTGACCATCAACAGAGCAATGCAGGGAAGGATGTAGTAAGCTGAGGGTACCAAGACTAGAACTGGGACATGCTGACAGACAGCCAAGGACATGGGTATGTATCCCAAAAGCAGCCCTGTAGGTCAGATTCCTTGAAGCTGCTCACCCTTCACTGTATTCTCCCTGTCATATGTCAGGGAAGCAGCTCTGCCTTAAGTCCATGTGGGAGCAGAGACAAGTTGTTGAGATTTGTGGGGAGGGACAAGCAGCTGGGGCAGATCAGTGATCTCCAGATCCCAGAATTACATGCTAGTGTTCCCAACCTCCAGCTGGTCATCTAGGTTTGACTCTTCTAGCATAACAACAAACCAAACTACAGCTTGCTTGTCAAGACAAACTATTTAGCAGGAGAAACAGGAGCTCTGCTCATTCAAAGTCCCTCATCGAAAAGACTGGCCTTCTCAATCAACTGTGAGAGAAGCACAGGGTGGTTTGAGTTGGGAAAGAACTTTAAGGCCATGTAGTCCAACCCCCCTGCAGTGAGCAGGGACACTGTCTGCTAGATCAAGTGGTTCAGAGCCCTGTCCAGACTGACCTTGAATGTCTTCTTGAATGCCTCCTCCATTAGATGGTTGAGCTGACCTTGGATGAGTCCAGTGGCTAAGAGAGACCTTAGGCTAAGCGCATAAAGTATACAAGGCATTACAGGTTTTTTACAGGAAAAAGAAAGATCTAAAAGAAGAAAAAGTTTCTCAGAGACTGCTTTTTTTCTTTCGTTTTTGAAAAGGAAAGTTCGTGAAAACTAGGCTTAAAGAATATCAGACTGACAAAAGTGAGCTCTTGTAATGAGGGAGACACTTGAACTAAGGTTGCTCTCAATAGCTATCATGTATGAAGAAATGTAGGGTTTTACAAATGATAGAACATCACAATTCACTACTAATGAAATTACAGTCATGGCAAGACTGATTGGCAGACAGTGCCAGGAAAAGACAGGCTGAGACCATAAATTATAAAGAACTGACTGGGATGAAAATTTCATCCCTGTTGTTACTCGGCAAAAGAAGTTAGCCAGCTTTCTGTTGAAACAATCTTGGGAATTCTGCTGGAAAGCCAGGAAGCTGTTAAACAACTTCATTGTGGTCACGCACCTTACATGGTGAGATACCCATGACCACCTCCAATATATACACTACTTTCTGGGATGCATTTTATCAGGCTTGGAAGATAGTTTCACTGAGAATGTTTTGGTATAGTGTAAACAGCCCCAGTTCATGCATGCAAAGGATTTGTGTAGCCAAGCAAGTCAGTGAAGAACAGGACTTGGGCATTATCCAAGTGGATTTGGGTAAATGTGTCCTGCTCTTTACAAAGAAAACTTCATTGTCATGTTGGAAACCTAAATATTGCTGGAATTTTTTGGTGGCAGAGAATACACCAGTGGACCCTGTAGTGCAAGGATGATGGTGGCTAAATTCTCAGAAAACTTAGTGTCTCTATACTATAAATTTAATACCACACCAAAATAAATCTAATCAATTCCCCTGGTGCACTTTCATCCATGCAGTGCTGGTGTACTGTCTGAGAATGGGAGGGAGAAGGAAAGGGAAAAGAAATACTGAGGAAAATCTCTTCTCCAAGAGATCCATTGGATGTTTCAAGGCTGAACGCACCTATCCATGCATGTCTCTTTCTCCATGGGAAAGGTATGGGACAGGCAAGGGGAGGGCTTGGAGAGGGGAAGGGAGTATAGTTTGGGTTGGCCTGGGTCCTGATGTTACTGCCACAGTCTAATGTAGACTGTAAGATGTGTTCGATTAAATTCCGCACAGGGCTACATGGCAGAATAAAAGCAGGGAGTAAAAATAAAATATATAAATCTTATCTGCTAGGAATAAAACGATAAATTCAGTTTATAGACATGAAAAAAGTTAAAAAGATGGGCTGTGTTTGAATCCATAATAGGAAGATGAAAAGCTGCACAGGCCTTTCATGTTTTATTTTTGTTTTAGCACATTTTCCCCCAACACTATCAGTATTAAGAAGAGAAAATGAGGCTACGTCCCAGACCCACTTGAGAAAAGAGATAAATGAATTCCCTTACATCTTCCGTTTCTCCAGGATTTGCAGAAGCTTGTAAAGAAGCAGCTTACCTCACATGAACAGATTCAGAGATACATTTTTATTCACCTTTACAGCAACTACCCACAGTTGCTGTACGTGATCATTTAGGACATTCTGCAAAAGAGTCAAACCTAAATAAACCATTGTATGAAACACCTTCTGCTTTCATGGCTAATAGCTTCTGTTTTTCACTTCTATTAATAAGATTACAGTAACTTTTTGCTTCCATAAAATCATGATGCGATACAAATATTTAGTAACTAGTATGGTTGTCTGACTTATTCTGTATTTGTACTGATTGTGAATACCTCAGGCCATTTACCAAACAATTTCACATTCCTTTCACACCTGTCCTTGATTGTGGAAGAATTTCTCCTAAGCAGGATGGCTTTCAGCCCTATTTTAATACAAAATTGCAAATCTCATACATTGTGACATCAATCCTATGCTGCGTTAGTCCCAAGTACACTACTGGAGACTGCAGAGGGGATTTTTTTCGCATCCACCTGTAAAAGCATCTGAATTTTGTCACCCAGCTTTTCTGAATTTTGACTCTTCTGCGCCAACTCTTTGGTGGATCTGCTGACTCGCTTTCTTTTAAGTCTTTTTGGCTGTTTGGTGGCCAGGGCTGGATGTCTGCTGCGATTACTCTTGTTTTGATTGTGTCTGCTGAGAAAAGCGGTGGGGCTGGTGGGGAGTCCCTGCATGACACAGAGCAGGGCAGGAAGCTGCCGGAAACTTCTTATATTGCCCAAACCAGCCAGATAATGACAGGTGACATTTTCTAAGCTTACTTGGGTGGATCCTCCGCTGGCTGATAACTCTATGAGGCTGATGGCAAGCATGGGGCTTTTCTGTCCTTCATTTTTTAGAGTAAACTGACGTCTATGTACTGGTAATGAAATGTTGGGATGTACAACAGTTTTAATTTGAGGATCCTAAATCTATTTACTTTTATTAGCAAACACAGTTTTTTCTCTGTGGGTGTAACTTTTACCTGTTTTAATAATTGACACACATGGAGCAACCAAAGTCTGCTATCACAGTCTGAAATTTCAGAGCTTTTCCTTAGCATTTCCCTTTACTGTATGCACACATATTGTCCTTAAACAAATGCTGATGCTAAATCAGTATGGGAAGACTGAAAATTAAAATGAGTGCTACCCTGTGACTCTTGCAAAAAACATTCTGGACTTCCTAAGCCCCAAATGGGTCAAATATATTGGTGCATAGGTGTGCTAGCACTTGTTTTGAGCTGCTGTAGAAGGACAGAGGCCAACAGTGCTCCAAATGAATTATTTCAACTTGCTTGTGGGCACACACAACATTTTTGTAATTTTTTTTTCTCAAAAAGAAAGAAAACACTGCTTTTCTTTTTCTTTTATTTTTTTCTAAAAGGGGTCTATTTTAAGAGTGAGACTGCCAGCCTTGGGAGTTCTGGTCTTTTGAGAGCTGACAGAATTTCCTGTGAATTACTTTTATAAAAGCTGTTTCCTATCAGGTTTTTATGTTGCTTTTCCTTTTTTGCAGTTCTTCTCTTTGTTCTTAGTCTCTTCCCACTTGTTCTCAATCGTTTAACCCGATCTGTGTATGTCAAAAAAGAACTGAAGTAAGAACATACCCATTTCAACAGCTAACTTACAGTAACAATTAACTTACAGTCAATATGTGTGTCTGAGCCCAGCACAGTTATGAACCTTATCCACAAATACCCTTATTTTACAGCTGGTAACTGTAGGTGTCCATCCTATCAAATAGTCTGTCCTTCCTTCCAGGCCACACCTGTTACACAGGATGACTCACTCTGCATCAGGGGAGTTGCCAGATTTAACAATTTATTTACCAATGTATTTTTATTATTATTCACCCTGTAAGCATTGCAAAGTCACAGAATTTCTCCAGGTTCTGTGCTTTTAAGGCACAGTTATTTTACACAAGGATGCTTTTTTTTGTTTTGGGAAGAAAATGGGTTCAAGGGGAATATGTCTTAATGCTTTGATAGATTATTTCAGTAGGTAAAAAAGGAAAAGGAAAGCACAAATCACGTTTTCACAGGGATTTGAGATTTAATCCTGGTTTCAGTTAAATGAGTGTAGGTTTACTGGATGAAATACAACTGCACCACTCAATCTGTCAGTGTGTCTTAAATATGTATGTTAAGGTGAAATTGCATCAAGAGTATGAAGTGTATTTTGACAGCAAATAGTAAATATCAGCAAATATCTCTTTGTCAGGATTTATTAGAATCAGTACCATGAAAATGTCAGAGAGGACTTTAAATAAACGGGAGCATGGTCGTATATAGGTACTTTAATATGCTGGAAACTGAATAGTTATAAAACTCAAGTAAATTATTTGATTTAGGTACTAAGACTGACTATCTTTAAACCCAAGAATGTTGCATGAAGCTGATTTTTTTCCATTATCTATGGGAACCTCCTCCATATCGACCAATGATCTCATTGCATCACTGATAGGGATTTGTGGCAACACCCCTTGATCCTGCTTGGAGTCCCTGCCCTCTTCTCAGCTCTATACTGATCCTTGCCTTCTTCACATCGAGCTGTTCCATATGCCTTCCTTGCTGCTTGGCCTGCTGTGTCCACTCTCAGCTGCAGGCACCAGCCAGGCTGTTGCTGAACGTGAGGAGCTCCATCAGCATGTTGTTTTCATGCCTGTTTTCATGTATGTTGTTTTGATGCCCTGCTGGCATCAGCTCAGCACTGCCTTCACAACAGACAGCTTGTTTTCAGAAAAGGAGGAAAAGTGGGCGAAGCAGCGGAAGTCCAACACTCCGCTGGAGATGTGTCATCCCAGCCTGAACAATAGCGAGGCAGCAGTGACTCTGTACTTCTGCTGGCATCCCTTCTGCTGGTGCTGGTGGTGCTCGGAGAACCCTCGGCACAGACATTCTCACCATGGCCAGCTTAATGCTCTGTGGGGAGGCAAAAAGAGGAATCACCACACTGATGTGTAATAACAACCAGAAATTAATAACAACATCTCCCAGCAGCAGGGATATTTCTAGGCTTGCTGACCAGTATGTGCTGTGCAGACCTTGTGAACAGTCCGGCTCAGGCTCTTAAATGCAAGGACTTCTGTAGGATACATGTGTTTACTTTAAAACAACATGCATTTTTTCCCAGAACAGACTGTAGTTTTTCAGTTCTTTCAGCCACAGGCTGCATTCAGGCTTTCTCAGGATATAACCAAGTTTACAAAGCCTTTCCTTGACTTCCCTATCAATTTTGCCTCGAGGAGTAGTTTCCTGTTTACTGAGAAGGCTTCTGGAGGTACTTTCTCCTGTAAAAGCGGTTTTATAGATTCATAGAATGGTTTGGGTTGGAAGGGACTTTTAAGGGTCATCAAGTCCAACTTCCTGCCATGAGCAGAGACATTTTGGCTTTACAGGATTCCTGGATTTTACACAATCTTTACACAATCCCTCAACCTGAAAAGTTGCAGGGAGATCTTAGGATAGCTAAAAGCCATCATGCAGTCTATGGCCAGGTCTGACAGAGCTGATGCCTCTAAGCAACAGAGAGATCTGGGTTAATGTAGGGAAATAACCAAAAGTTCATTAAAAATTACAGTAGCTGAGGTGGGTCCCCTCAGATATGCTTAGGATCACGCCCTTGGATGGCACAAACCATCCAGGTTTGGCATAGCCTAGCTGGCAACCTGCAACCAATTTTCTCACATTTCTCAAGATACTTCTTTTTTCCCTATGAAAAGCATTTAAATACAAAAACAACCTAGTGGTGGTGGTTGACAGCCAGCTGAACATGGTCAGCGTGTGCCTAGGTGGGCAAGAGGCTAGTGGCACCTGCAATCAGAAATAGTGTGACCAGCAGAACCAGGGAAGTGATTCTTCCCCTATACCCGGCACTGCTGAGGTACCTTGAGTGCTGTGTCCAGTTTTGGGCCCCTCAGCTCAGGAAGGACATTGAGGTGCTGGAGTGTGTCCAAAGAAGGGAACGGAGCTGGGGAAGAGTCTGGAGCACCAGGAGCAGCTGAGGGAGCTGGGAAAGGGGCTCAGCCTGGCAAAAAGGAGGCTCAGGGGGGACCTTCTGGCTCTGCACAACTCCCTGAAG
>VZRQ01008866.1:181814-293181 GCA_013397975.1 Machaerirhynchus nigripectus
CCCGCCCCCCCCCCCCCCCCGCCCCGCCTCTCCTCGCCGGGCCTCGCCCGTCCAAGCTCGCGGCCGGCGCGGAGCGGCGGCACCTGGTGAGCGAGAGACGTCCCTCGTGCCCCCGCCGGCTCCCGCAGCCCCGCCATGGGGGGCGGCGGCGAGCGCCGGGCGCTGTGGCTGTGGGTACTGTGGCTGTGGGTGCCCGCGCGGTGCGGCGGCGCCATGGACGAGTGCGCGGAGGAGCGGAGCGGGCGGGCGCAGCGCTGCATGCCCGAGTTCGTGAACGCGGCGTTCAACGCTACGGTGCTGGCCACGCACACGTGCGGGGCGCCGCCCGAGGAGTACTGCGTGCAGACCGGGGTCACTGGTGTCACCCAGTCCTGCCACCTCTGCGACGCCGCCCAGCCGCACCTGAGCCACGGCGCCGCCTTCCTCACCGACTACAACAGCCCGGCCGACGCGACCTGGTGGCAGAGCCGCACCATGCTGGCCGGCGTGCAGCACCCCACCGCCGTCAACCTCACCCTGCACCTGGGTAAGGAGGGAGAGCGGGGAGGGGGCGAGGGCACCAAGGGTAGAGTAAGCCCGGGCACCAGCCCAGGCTGGGGTTGACCTGCTGCAGAGCAGCTCTGCGGAGAAAAGCTGGGGGTCTTGGTGGACAACGAGCTGCCCATGAGCCAGGAGCATGCCCTGGGCACAGTGGTGTCCTCGGGTGCATTAGGACGAACATTGTCAGCTCTTCCAGGACTGATCCTGCCCCTGTCTTCAGGTCTAGTGAGGCACATCTGGAATGTTGTGTCCAGGTCTGGGCTCCTCAGGAAAAGAGAGATGTGGCGCTCCTGAAGCAGGTCCAGCAGAGGCTGTGGAGATGATGGAGGGACTCGAGCATCTCTTTCACAAGGAATGGCTGAAGGAGGTCAGACTGTTCAGCTTAGAGAGGAGATGGCTGAGAGGGGCCTTCATCCCTCTCTGCCCCTTTCTGCAGGGAGGGCTCAGAGGCTGGACCAGGTTCTGCCCCCTGGGACCCAGCAATGGGACAAGAGACCAGGGGCAGAAGTTGATGCCCAGGAAGTTCCACCTGAACATAATGAAGAACTTCTTTCCTGTGCAGTGACCAAGCATTGGAACAGAGACCAGAGAGGGTGTGGAGTCTCCCTCAGTGGGGATATTCCAGACCTGTCTGGACACAGTCCTGTGCCTTGTGCTCTCCAATGACCTTGTTTGAGCAGGGAGGTGGGACCCAATGACCCACTATGGTCTCTTCCAACCTGCCTCATTCTGTGATTCTGGGCTGACAGGCTGCCTGCGCACCGGGCATTGCCAGGCCTTGCCTTGGGTGAGTGTCAATAAGCGGGCCCCAGGTCGTTCAGTGTTCAGGGCCTGTCAGTGAATCCCCGCTCTGCAGGTCCCCAGCCATGTTCACCAGGTCTAAATCAATGCTGGCTGCACCCCTCGGTTTTGTTGGGATGCCCTCAGCCAGGGGTCTGGCCTTGCACTGGTTCACCCCTCAGCTGATTGTTTACTCACATTTGTACAACAGTGCTTGGTAAACTTGATTTTCAGCATTCTCCAGTGAATATTGAAGGGATAGCTCTATTGCATTCTGCATTGGAGGTGCTGTTGGTTTGTGAGAGGAGAGGCCGCGCTGCCAGAGGCAGCTGGAAGTGGAGCAGGTTGCAGTAGTCCCCATGTGCACCAGGGATCATAGAGTCATTTAGGTTGGAAAAATACTAGGAAGAAATTCTTCCCTGTGAGGGTGGTGAGGCACTGACACAGGCTGCCCAGAGAAGCTGTGGATGCCCCATCCCTGGAAGTGTCCAAGACCAGGTTAGATGGGACTTGGAGCAACCTGGGATAGGGGAAGGTGTCCCTGCCCATGGCAGGGGGTGGAACGAGATGAACTTAAAGTCCCTTCCAACTCAAGCCATTCTATGATTCTCTGAAAAGACCTTTAAGATCAAGTCCAACCGGTAACCCAACGCAGCCAAGCTCAGGGTTGGATTGTGGAGTTTTCCAGACAACTTGGGATCCAGGTGGGAGATGCTGGTTTGAAAAGTGGCAGGCACTATGGGAGATCACGTGTGCAAGGGCACATCTGCTGTGTATCCTCTTACCCCCTGGGGCAGCGTTGTTCTTTAATTGCTGGCTGGGTTAGGTATGTCAATAGCCAGCATTGCTGCTGAACTGTAAGAGCCAGTCAAAAAAAGAAAGTGAATTTTCTGATTAGTTGTCAATTCTAGGGGTTCCTTTGGGATAAAGTATTTTAGACTTCACTTTGGTTTGTGGATAAGCTTTTCTGTTCATTCAGTTATTCAGGCTGTCATGATATGGAGGAAAGGTAATAATTTAGAACTGGGAGATAAGCCAGCCAACAGAAAGTTGAAACCACAACTTATATCCTCATGTCATTAAATCACGTAAATATTAAAGAAAGCCCTGCTGCAGCCATTCACAGCTTCTAATCAAGAGCAGCTGTTGAGCATTAAGTTTAGCATCAATAACAGTGTAATTCAGGGGAAAAAAAGGTGTTAGGACTTGGAGAGCTGGATCTTGTGAGAGCTCCCATCTGCATTGGTGAGATGGAGTTGATGGCACTGAATCCTGTATCAGGGGTCACCTGATGAGCCCATCCATGTGCCCCAGAAGCCTGGAGTGCCTCTCTGCCCTGAACTGTTTCTTTGTATTTGGAGCTTCAACATAAATACACCATGTAAGCATATCTAATCATCCCAATAAGGAGAGGTAATTACTAAGGTCTCTTTATTTTCTTTTCTTTGTACACTTGGATTTTTTTATACGGAACTCCTGGAAAGATGAGGTTTGATCTCAACTTCTTTTTTAATAAGAGTAATTGTAATTCTCATTATCAAGGTATATATTCTCATTATCAAGGCAAAACTTACAGACCTGTTTGTATTACTGCTGTCCTTGGCTTTGCACATTCATACGTATATGGGTGTTCTTTGAAAAACAGTGTATTTCTAAAGTACTGGGAGCAGTGTGCTGTGTCCTGGGCTTTGAAGAAATGCACACATTTCTTTGCTGAAAACAACTGCATCTTTGAAATACTGTAGCATTGCAATACATTCACTTGTGTTCCGGGTTTGTTTCCAGGCTCTTGGAGCTTTGGGAATTTGCTTTGCCATGTTTTTTTGAGTCGAGTACAACTTCAAAGCAGAAGCTGCCTGGCAGACTTTGATATATTTGAGGGTGTTTTTTTGTCTGATTTTGCCTAGTTAGGTTTTTGGGCGGGGTATTTTTAGTATAAAGCCGTTTAAGAATCAGAAGCTTGTTGTGGGCATGGTGGTGGTGGTGAAGTTGGTTTTAAGATGAACAACAGTGAAGCATTAAGCTCTCTGCACACCTGCTGTGCGACTCTCTGTGTTGCTGAGTTCATGGCAGGTTGAAGAACTGTTGAGTACTGACAATGCCTTTTTAGCCTGAAATGCCCCAAACTACTCTGCAGCCTTGCTCTTCCCTATTTTTGTGAGGTCTTCAAACCATCTTCGTTTGAGTGAGCTGCTGGGTGCTCGGTTTTCTGTGTGCCCGCAGGCACTATGGTCTGTGGAACACTTAATTATTGACATCACTAAGAGAAAGAGGCAAAGAGTTTGACAAGTATTTACATACTCTGTAGGACATAAAGGCATTCTGGGGCACAAAGCCCTTTCATGCAGTTAGTTCTGCATAGTCTTTGGGGATTAAGCTCTGTGCTCAAACCCGTAATCCTTATTTGATGCTGCAATCGCCTTCATTTCTGAAAGCATTGGTGTCCTGAATGGTTAGTGCTGCTTTGCACCTGGTCAAGACCAGCTGCATCAACTCTGGGTTTCTTGCACATTCTGCTCTGTGCTGAGTTTTTTGGCAGTTTGTGATGTCTTGATTAACATCCAGCGATGTTCATTCCATGTAGAACAGCATTAACATTTCAGAAGGGCCTGCAAAAGGTCAATGAGAACTGCAGGTCTGTTGCCAACATGTGAATGTGGATTTCTTTGAATCTTCTTACAATTTGCAGCTCAAAACAAGTTTAAAAACCTTTAGTTTGGGACTAGGTGCCAGCACAAAGCCTGATACAGAAAAATACAGCACAAATCACTACTACTGAGTTAAGGGCTCAGATCCCGGGAGTGTTTGGAGAGGAGATCTGTGTCCAGAAGTTAGGGTGCTCCCTGGGGAGAGGGGAATTGGGGTAATTACCACTCCCTGCACCAGGAACATCTGGAGTTATATAGGCTATTTCTCCTTGTATGACAGGGTATTAAGACCCCCTAAGTAAGAGGCCTGGAGACATGAATTTGCAGCTGTAAATCAGGAGAAGGGGGAGCTGAACCTGTTTACAGGGTGGTGTCTGGATAGTTAGGTTAGTGAGTGAGAGGAGGGGAGAGCACTGCTGTGTCCTTTCTTCTACTTTTCTTAAAAGTATTGCTTGGCTTCCCCCGTTTTCCATTTCCTCAGAGTTATTACTGATTTACACTTGACCCAGCCAGTTTTTTTTTCTTCCAACACTGCTCTCCCACTATGTTCCCATATATTCCCCAAATAAGGAACTTTGGGGCAGTGGTGCCAGCTTTCAAAGAGAAGATGGAAGCCAAGGCCTTACAATGTGTTGTCTGCTTCTTTTTTGAAGCCAGGGTGTCACATTATTTTTACAGTCTGTGCTGTTTGCTTGTCCTGGGAGCATTGGGATAGTTCTGGCATCTCCTCAGTGCTTTGTGTGCATACGCTTGAGCACAGCTTTGCTGTTCAGACCCCTGACACACAGAAACAAAGCTATGTGTTAAAGATACTCCCTTGAACACTGGAAGAAGAGGAAAAGAGACACCATGGAGGTACATGGAGTGTTTTTGGTGCTGGGTGCTCTTGCTGGGGCAAAGATTTGCATTTTTTCAGATGTCATGTAAATTTTCAGAGCAGATTCTCACTCTTGCCTTCTGCAGCTCTAATTTCTATGTGCTTTCTGTTGTTTCTATGCTTTTTTTTTTATCCACTTCTACCTGTGCCTTCGCATTCCCTTCCTAAGCAGCTCTGCTAGAGCCACCTTTCATTTTTCCCCACCACTTTTACTTTCTGGCCAGATCTGCTTGATTTCAGCTATTGTGATCCCAGTGTTTTGTTCCTCGGACAAAGAGGGAGCCTCCTCAGCATGCTGGTGGCTGTTCTGTGGTGGGTTGACTCCATCTCCACTGAGAGCAGCCATGGTTTTATCAGCAGCCTGTGAGCTTGGACAGTCCAGTTTGGCGTTCCTGGGGCAGGAGACTGACTGCTGCATCTCAGCAGGGATGGTGTCCAGATGTGCTTGACCGATGATGCTGGTGGCCTCAGCTATGAATTCAGGACTATCTGGAAGGCAGAAAAGACCAATTCCTCCCTTTTCTGTCATTGCCTCAGAGGAGGAGGCAGTGTTCAGTGCTGGAAGCAGCCCTCTGGTAGGCTGCCTTTCAAGGACAAAAATGAAATTGCTGGTTGCCTTGGTTAAAAACATGTCAGCTCCTGAAATCCTTACTATAGACCAGTCTGGAAACTCATGTCACCAAGCTGGATGGAGTCTTGTATACATAAAATAAAGAAAAACTTGCAAAAGCTGTTGGTTGCTAAAGAAAGGAATTGCCCGTCTCTTTCACCTCCCCCTTTTCTACCCGCTCAGTCCTTTATTTGGCTCTGAGGAAAGCGATGATGCTTGGTTATATATACTTTGCTGGCAAAGTGTGGTTTGGGACATGACTGCCATTTGAAGGCATTTACAAGGAAACCCAGGCAAGTTGCCAGTTCTTGTGCTCAGCCCTGGCTTGATTTGCCTGTTGTTTTTAGCAGACAACAGGTTTTTTTGAGTTAGTACAGAAAACCAGTGGTTTTTTTTCAGAAGGGAGAGCTATAAAATGTTACTTAAATCAAGTAGGCAGTCTGTACCACTGGGATGCAGCTGCTCTGTTTTATTCAGTGCAGTGATACTCTCAGTTTGCCAGTTATCCCATTAAAATATTATGACGCTGTGGTTTGCTGCTTTCCTTAGAGAACCACCGTGGTAAAACCAAGTGCAAGCAAGCAGGGTGTATGCACATGAAGCTTTGCCTAGCATAGCCGCAATTTAAAAACTCAGAGAGTGATAATTAAGGCGTTGGGAGAGCATTTCCGGCTCCAAGGCTGGTGTGTTCAGGGTGTGTCGGGAGCCTGGGCTTCACCGTGGTATTTGCGGAGCCCTGGGGGAGACGCTATTTTGGTTGTCTTACAAAGGCTGGATTTAGATTTTGCAGGTTTCAACATGAGTACTGAAGAGATCAGGGCTTTTAATGGCCAGCAGTTGTTCAGTGCAGTTATATAAAGGTATCACTTCCTGCATACACTTTAAATTTCCAGGTTTTTCTCCTACTCTGTCTCGGGATGCTGATGCCACTGATGACACCTTTGGGAATACTATACTTGGCAGAGCACCTGTTTTGGGGTGTGGAGGGAGCTGTAACTGTGTGGTATTTTGCTGCAAAACCAACTGCTATTTGTGGTGCTTGCCCTGAGTTGGCAGAAGAATTAATCGCAGGTCTTCACACACTCAAACTGTTCCTTTTGTAGGTTTAAACCGTTGAAACTGCTGCTCAGAATTGTTAGCGTACTGAAAAGTTTCTGGCTCATTAGGTGGCGTTTCTCTTGTAGCCCAGGGCTTTGGGAGGCTCTTTTGGCCTCTCTGAGTCTGCAAGTGAAAATCCCAGGCTGCCACTTACCATGGAAATGAAAAACAGGATTGCTCTGCAGACAACACTTAGAGAAGAGAATTTCCAGTGCAGATGGAAAAATGGGATGGGAAACTTGGACCTTGGGTTCATCATAGTTCTTAAAAACCGGACTGTGAAGCAATATCCCTAATCTTACTACTTTTGTCTGGCTGAGACCTCCCACTTGTGTCCTGGGACCTTAATTCAAGGTGTTCACTGCCACTGTGAGGCCATGTTGAGTGATTTTATTGTCTGGCTCCATGTTCTTCCCATGGATTAACTGGGATATGGGGTCTGGCATGTTAAATGTCACATCTAAAGTCACCATCTCTTGTCCGTAATAACTTTTGGAAGCTCAGCCTGGGCTGTTGCCTGCCACGTAAGCTCTGTCCTGCAAAGAACCATTCCAGCCTGCTATTACACATCTCTTAACCATGAGATATTGCTTATTGGTGGCTACCATGGTGTGTTTTAATCAGAAAATAACACGAGTTTCATAGTTTTCCAATAAATTGCAGAAATCTTGCTGGGTCTGTTGTCCCACCACACAGAAAGGAATATGTTTTTCCCCCTCCACTGGGGGAGATACAGCATAGCTCTGTGTGTCTCAAATCAAGCTTCACAGCGTTTAAGTCAGGGATGAATGTGGCTACTTGTGTTGAGGACATCACTAGCTGTGTTTGAAACTCATTGTAATATTAGGGTAATCTCTTAGCTATTTCCAGAGGATGTACTGGGGATTGCTCTCATTGTCCACAGTATTCCATGGGTAAGATTGGGTTTTTAGCAGTGTGCTGGTGATGCTGGTTGTCACATCAGCATTGATGAGAGCTTCACGACAGCTGCTAACAAACCAACTGCGCCATGAGATTAGAGAGCTGCTGCTAGTAGACACGGGCAGTTGTCAAACAGGACCAGGAATACTGAGAGGAGAAGCTGCCTTTTGTAGCCTGCCAGACTGGAGGTGAAAGCTGCTGGTAGCCTTGGTGGACTTTTAGGTACTTTTGAGGTAAAACATAATCATTTCTAGGAATTTTTCTCATGTAGAAGCTTGGAAAACAGTGAAAACTCATCACCTGTAAAAGGATCTGAAATAACAAGGTGATTTTTTTAAATTTAAAGAACACCTCAGTCTTCGATCTTTTTTTTCAGCCCTATTTGAGAGATCTTTCACCAAAAAAAAAACCAAATCCCCACCAAACCCCTCATCTATTATTCAGTGGTCTTCAGAACTCTGTTTTGAAACTGGGTGGCAAAACATTTCTTGTTTCCATGCTTCTACTTGTTTTAGATATTCCAGTGTGATAGTCATCAAAGAGCTGTTTCCAGTGGTAATCATGCCTGCAGTTCTGACACAATGCAGCTGTGTTCGGCAGTGGAGAATTTCAAAATTTCCTCTTTTAGAAATGGTATCCAAAAACAATTGGACTTTGGGACTTTTTTTTTCCGTTGGTAGGTAAGCTAGTACCATCCTGTACACGGGAGGTACATTTCCAGGGAGCTTGAGGGCTTATTTGTACAGTTGCTTGGGGGTTTGGTGTTTTTGTGGGGGAAAGGGAAGACTTCTAAGGTGTTTGTAGAGATTGAGTACTTGAAAAGACCCAGGGTTTGTGGATCTGCTTTCTGCAACTTCTGCTCCAGACTTTGGTATGCTTGAAGAATTGTTTATCTGACTCGGCTTTGTAGTGGATTCTTTGTTTTACAGGAGAACAAGGTAAAAGGCTATTTCATCCTCAGGGGCTTGAGATGCTCCTGTGGGAAGGCCAGGGAGCAGAACTGTTGAATGGCTTTGGGAGTGGCACCTGGCCGGAAGTGGAAAGCAGGCAGACCTGACCCTTACATTGCTCTTAACCCTCTGTAATGGAAAGATCACATCTTAAAAAAACACCCCAAACCCCTTTAAACCAACCAAATATTAAAACCTGCTTGATAGCAGAGATTGTTCAGCACATGTGTGTTCAAATGGGCAGTGGCTGGCTGCACATGGTAGCCCTTGGATTCCCAGTGAGTTGCCTGAAATGCTCATTCCTTTGCTCCAAGGCTGAGGGAGCACTGTGGAGTTTGGGCTTGGCGCCAGCCCAGTTCTAAGCACTCTGCTTTCTTCTTGCAAGTTTTTTTGTTCAAAGTCTGCTTTATAGCTCAGCCTACTTGGCATCAGAAAAGACCTTGTTCCTACCTCAGTGAGGAGCTGCTTGTGCAGCATGTTGCACTTGGGCCAGTTTGGTTTATTTTGGTGGGGGGAAAATATCAGGGTTGCTCAACAGGTTGTTTTTTAACTTTCAAAAAATATACCTTTCCCTTTCATGTATACTTTGTCAGGAAGGTGAATCTTTCTTATTTTTGAATTAGAAGATAATATGTCTTGGAGTCTTTTTAAGGAAATGGTTGCATTGAACCTCTTCAAGGGGGATAAAGGGGCTGTTTTCTTGGTGTTTTCTTATACTGTGTTTACTAGGTTGTGGAGTATATGTCACGTGCTTTGAAAGGCTCCGTTTGTGTTGGGCATATCTCTTACTGAGGTTAGTGGAATGAAAAATCAGTCCCTTCTGGAAAAAGTACCATAATGCTTCTTGATGTCAGTTTTAAGTGGGACTGTTTGACTGAGAGAAAAGAAAATATTCTTGTCCTGGGACCTGTGTGGTCAGCTCTGATTATGATGATTATTTATAGTCCTTTCATCTGCAGTCCTTTGCATGCTCCCATCCAGTGGGGTATTGCAATGGGATTTTCTTCCCAGCAGCTTGCAGGGCTGGTCCTTGGGGAGCAGCCCTGTTCAGGCTGCCCTGCCTGCTGCCCTTGCCTCTGAGCTTCTGCAAAAATGTGGGTTATTTGTGAGAATCCAGCGTGTCTCACTCTGTCCTGCTCCTGGCTGTGGCTGTCGAGGTGCTGAGCTTGGCCCAGCAACCTTGTTTCATTGTGTGTGACAGCAGCTGACGCTTCGCTTCCAGCTGCTGCTTCCTGTGCTTTCGCTGGGCTGCCTTCCTGGGTCTCATGGCTCCTGCTATCCTGGCTGAAGTTACATAGGACAAAGGATTTCTCAACACTGAATCTACTTGATGAACTTGCTAAGAAGCTGTTTCTGAAGTCTGTGATTGCTCAAAGCTTGCAGATTTCCTGTGTGATTTACTTGTGTTTTCTGTCCCCCTTCTCTCTTTCTTCTTCCTGAAGCTCCTTGCAGTCTTCCTGGGCTTCCCCTCCTTCCCACTCCTGTTTTCCTGGTACTGAGATGTTGTTGGGCAGTGCAGTTTGGGAAGGTTACCTCCTTCCTGGGATGATGTTATTTAGCTGAGATCTCCCACAGTTCTAGTCCTGGCAGCAGCCTTGGCCTGCCTGGGTAGCATTGCCACTGCCCTCGTACACTCACTGCTTTATACATGTGTACAGACAAGATGCTGGTGGTATTATTTTGGTCAGACTGAGAAATATAATGCAAGTTCAAAATCCTTAAATGCTCAGTATTATTCCGTAGTTTCTCATCTTGCCATGTGTTAGGGACTGGGGGGGATGGGAGCCCTTCACCAAAGGGCAGTTACAAGTTTTCCTCAATTGAAGCCATTCTTTGTGTCATAAAAACAAATGTTTGTCACTGTTCATTCCCAGCAGGGTTGTGAAGAAGATATTAAAAGCTTGGAGTAAAAAGATTTGGGGCTGCAGGGATGAGGCAGCTGCTGCAGAACCGGTGCCACTGCCAGAGTGAAATGTGAACTCAAAGCAAGGACCCACTATCATGGTGCAATGTCTACTTAATGAAATCTAGTTTTTGCCCTACTTGCCCTCCCTCTGCCTTGCTCTTCTGGGGTTGCAGGTGGAGCTGGGAGGGTTGCTGGGCACTAGGATGGCTTTTCTGTGCCTTCCATCCATGCTCTGCGGTGGATGCAGATGGAGAGGATGAAGTTCACTGATTACCAGCATTACATGAGTCAACGCCCTTCTGCTTTCTAAGCAGAGTGACTCTGCACACATCCGTGTGTTGTGTGTTTGCTGCCCCTTTCTCACACCGTCCCTCCCAAGGGCCGGCCCACATTGCAGGGGGGTGAGCTGGGCCGGTCCTGGGGCAGCTAAACCCCATTTCCTTATGGAACAAAGTACAGGTTTTTTGGAAGTAATGATACACAGATGAGCTTTTCCAAAGGCTTTGTAGCACTTTTAGGACATAAGGGCCTTTTTTACTGTTAGCAACTTAAGATGTGTTTTCTCTGCCACAAATTTCCTTGTAGCCTTATTTTCCTGTACTTCAGTTCCTTGTAAGATGTAGGTGTGTCAGGATAAGCCCACAACTTTTTTGGGAGATGCTGGAAAGGCTGTGAATCATGAACTTGGGGCATGCTTTGCACCCCAGGTTGGTTCTCTCAATTCCCTGGCAGACTGCCACCAGTTTTTGAGTACGGAGCACACAGTTTCATAAAAAAATAATCCAAGAGGCACTCTTAGAAGATCTTTAATTTGGTATCTAGTGATGCATTTAGAACTCTCTGGGAAAATGCATTTGTCTGTGGCTCTGAAAGTACCACATGGGTAGCCCTGGGAAAGAATATCACAAGATTCCCAAAGCCAGGTTTGTTGCCTTTCTGTGCTTTGATTTTCTGAAAGTTCAAGCAAAAATGTGGCAGTAATATGGTTTTTTTGATGACAAGTCATGTTTTATTCTTAACTCATGGCACCATGGTGTTGGAAATTGCTTGGAGCAGTTATAGTGCAGCTGAGGCACTGGCAGCTCATGAGCACCACGGTCACCAGCAGAGATTGAGAACTTTGGGTACAGCTCTTGTAAAAAATCCTCTGTCAGGGAAGGCCCTGGGCTAGTTTTCTGGTGCACTTGAAGCAGTTGGCTCTGGTTTTGTTGTAGTTACTCAGCAAATTAATGGATAATTAATCAAGGATTTGGATATGCAGTTAGAAGAGTGCTGTGGTCTGACACTGATCTCTGCCTGGACAGTGTCACTATTATGTAGAAAAGGTTAAAAATGTTCATAGGAATCTCAGTTCTTCCTGTTGTGAAACCTTGTACTGAATATGTTTTCTCGTTAATTTGTCTGGGAATTTATCACCTTTTTCATGTCAGCCTTTCAGTCTGTTTTGTAACTTCAGGACTGTGGTATGTTCTTTTGAGAACTGCATGTTAGAACATTAACATGCTGCTCTGGTGGGTGGGAGGGACACTGCCTTCCAGCCTTTCTGTCCTACAAATCCTGATTTTCTTTACTGCTACGACCCAGAAAAAGTCAAAGTTGACTTGAAAGCAGTGGGAGGGAATGAAGTCTTTTGAAAGGATGATCCCATAGATGTGAGTGGTATTGAATGCAAGGATACTGAGAGCGGTTGTGGGGAGAGAGGTGGTTCAGCCAAAGGGATAGAATTTGGAGTTGTTCATCTGTGTCATTAGTGCTGTGTACCAGAAAGTTTGAACTGTGCCTGGCTAAATCGCATGAGGCTTTGAAATTCACAGCAGTGCTGGCAGCCCCGCTGATGTTTGTCCTTCCTGCAAACACACAGCTGCTTGGACCAAGCATTCCCAGTGCTCAGCACCCCACTGCTTCCTGCAGCCCCCTGCAGAAAGCTGCTCTTGGCTTTGGGGACAGTGCAAGAGACCAGTGGGAAGAAACCTCAAGGAAATGAGTTGGTGTTTCCATTGGACCCACGGAGGATGTGAAAGCATGGAGAGTTCAATTCACATCTCTGCTCTCTGTGTGTGATTAGTGTAACAGATTAAAACGTTCTCTGTCATGCCCCTCTGAGGAGTGACAATGGTGCCGGCTTGCTTAAAAAATTTGCTGGTAAGAGTCTGAAATGTGAATGAAGAAACTGAGTGTGTGTTCCTGTAGCAGCCTCTGGTCTTGCTTTGGTCAGGTACCTGTGCTCAAGGGAAGCTTATTTTAAAGCATACAGTTAAAATCTATCAACTTTTGCTTTTCTCCTGCTGACATCTTAAAGCTGACTTTCAGCAGAGGTAACTCTCCAGAAAGGGTAATGGGTTGCAAAATGTTTTGGCTGGAAGGTAGGCATGGAGCCTGTTAAAGGTGTCTTATGTGTAGCAGTTCCTCATCAAGTTACATGATGTTTGGCTGCCCTTGGGAAAGAAGTGGCAATTGCTTCAGTGGTACTACAAGGTGTCTTGTCAGGTGTAAAATAAGAACAGCCTCAAAACCAAATAAGTAAAAAAATCCATGGTGGCTTTCCGCCTGTCCTGCTTCCTGAGGTAGATGCTGAAACCACTTCCTTATTCTTGCATCTCTCTGCAGAGAAGAAAGAGCCTTTAGGACAAGTGACGATGGTTTGCGGAGGGGACCATCATATGCTTTTTGTCATAGAGGTAATGGTTAATTAATGAAGTTCTAGTAGTGGAGGTTTGCTTTGAAGTGTAAACAAGCATTAGTAGTTAAAAGAGTTTGTAACTCCTAGGTCTGTGTGCTTTGTTTGCGTCCTTTAGAAATGCATGTTTAAAGATTTCGAAGGGGAAAATTCTTATCCTGGTGTCTCTCAGCCCTGCCCACTTAACTGCAGCTGGGGGCAAGGAACCAGCAGCCCTTGGCTGGTTGGATCAGTTTGCTTACTTAAGTGCCAGCAGTTAGTTTGATGGAAAGATAACCTTTTGGTGGCCTTGGTGATACTGAGGTGTGCCTGGGGCTATGTAAGTGCTGGCTGATGGGAAAGAGGCATCAGGATGCACAGCCCAGGGATGGGGGACAGACTTACACTACTTGCAGCCAATTTTGAAAACATCCTAAAATTTTTAGAAGAACCCTTGTGATGAAAAGTAGGAAGAAATTCCTCCCTGTGATGGTAGTGTGGCCCTGGCACAGGCTGCCCAGAGAAGCTGTGGCTACCCCGTCCCTGGAAGTGTCCAAGGCCAGGTTGGACGGGGCTTGGAGCCACCTGGGATAGTGGAAATGTCCCTGCCCATGGCAGGGGGTGGAACAAGCTTTAAGGTTCCTTCCAACTGAAACAGTTCTAGGACTCTCTGATACTGAGACAAACTCAAAAGTGTGGACTTCGGATTGTGAGAAGCTACTGTGAGCTTTCAAAACTCAGACTTCCATAAAAGGAAGGAAACAAGCAATTTGAAATTTCCACTTTTATGTCTTGCACATGGAAGCAGCTCATTAGGTGAAGCAAGAAACAAGAGAAAAAGGTTGAGAGAGATGAGATAACATTTCTGGGGGAGGGCTTTCATTGAAAAGATGTTCATATCTGTTTCAGTTAAAAAACTAAATTCTTGTAGCGTTTTACTTTATACAAAACCTTTTTATTTGGAGATTGAGCTGTCCTAGCTTGTTATAACTGACTTCGCATAAGGAGTAATAATGAGATATGTTTTTTTAAAATTAGTAACCCTCTAAATGGGCAAAGTGATCTTTATGCATTTGCTTGACTAGCCTGGAAGCAGATTCAAGGGCAACAGATTGTCATAGACTAGAAAAATGACTTGATAGATGGTCCACTTGTTTGTCTTTTTAAAGCTTTTCATCAGAAAGAGCTATCAAAAATGTGAAAGTAAATATTTCCCATAAATGCTGCTGAAGATGGAGATAGAACATTCCAATGCAATTAAAATTAGAGGCTTGCTCATAATAACTTGCTTTTCTGTTTGTGGGTTCGAAGTTCTCATACTGATGGATGAGGTAAAGCCCATGGAGGAGTTTTGTACCTCTGATATTCATTGCATATCTAAGAGTTAAACATAAGAAGAGAGGGAGGCTGATGTGATTTGGGTTAATTGCTAAAACAGCTCTTGCTGTTGCATCAATGTTTCTTTCATCTCTTAGGAAGCTTTTTAACAAAAGTTGGCATATGTGTCTCCTAGGAAGAGATTTCCTTGCAAGTCATCTGCCACCTGTACAGAGCTGCTCTTCAAGCAAAGACAACCAATGAATGGTGATAAATCTTTGCAGTTTGTCCTTATAAAAATGGTAATGTCTTCTGGTTTTGGGGACAAAGAAAGTGTTCTTTGATCCTGCAAATGAACTGTATTTATTGGTCCTGGGGAGAGGGTTGAGGTTTTTTATGCAACTTTCACCTACTTGCCTAATCTTCCAGGTGCCTGGAGGAATGGGAAACAAGTTTAGCATACCTGAGGGCTTTTCTTACTGAGGTCTCCCTTTAGTTCGTGTCCAGCCCACACAGAGCTAAAGATGAGCAAGAAAACGCCCAGAGCAATGCATTTTTGCATGGTTATGCAGCAGTTCCTGCCCAGTCAACTCTTGCTGGAAAGATCGAGTCCATCTCCTAACCTGGAGCTACCTCTGATGTGCTGGGAAGAGGTACTGGGCTCACCGATGGGGTGTTCAGGTTATGGGGGTGCTTGTGTAGCATGTGCACCAAGGACATTTCTGGTTTATTCCTGCTTGGAAGCAGAGCATGTGGACAAATGCTTTTCCATCAGATCAGGGAAAGCTCCTTTGCAAGGCCAGGCACAGCATTGTAGTGCAACTAAATGTTTCCCTCTCGCTCGCATTTGGGGGAAAGGTGGTGAAGAGTCAGCGCCTTCCTCCCCAGATAATGCTTGAAAGCAGTCCAGAGTGGGCTTGGTTTCAAAAGCAATGTGAAGTCACTGAGATATGTAAGCCGCAGAGTCTTACTGGGGCTTTTGGAGTGCTGAGCCCTTCCTTCCTCCTGGGAGAGACTGAAAAACCTCTGGATCTTTTCATTTTTGATGCTGAATGCATCATTACCTCCCAAGGCAGTGAGTTTGTGACTGCTCTGGAGCAGGGTGTCTCCAGCTGCAGCACAAGCTGAATCCTGCCAGCAAGGCAAGCAAGGGCTTGTTGGCTAAAGATAGTGTGCACGCATGTACACAGGCCAGGGGTGTTAAAGAGTTCTGCAAGCACTCTTGATTTACAGTCATCCTAGACATCCTCAGGAAAATTAAAGGGACCAGGTGCATCCAATAAATAATGAGCTATTTAAGGTCAGCTTTATCCTTTATAGCACCTATTCTCCATGGCATACCAGATGACACTGCATCATATAAGCATATAGTGCACTGACCTTTGCATCAGATTCAACTCCACCATGTGCCCCCAGGCGACCAGGCATCGGTTTTTGGGATCTCTCCTGCCTTTGAGGCCAGTATATGTTTGTAATTCAGTAATCCCTGCAACTCGTTTGGGCTGCCTATGGTTGTGGCTTGTGCTCACGTTATTCGGGCTGGCCCGGAAAAAAGTTCTGTTCAACTCTCTCTCTCAATTAGACTTCCTTTAGTTGTCTTTTTCATGGATGGGAAATGTTAAAAATAGAGTGCTCAAGGCAGGGCTATTGTGTTGGTGTTGACAGGTTCACTGAAAGCTGAAGCATGTCTTGTATTTTAAGAAGCACCAGGTTTTGGAAGGAGTTGTGCTTGCTGGTGTCCTCCTGACCCCATACTAAGGAGCTGCTTTTCTGAGCTAAGAAGAGACTGTCTCTTGGATAAATTGGGGTTTAGTGTGCTACCATTCACTAGGTTGTGTGATTATTTTAAGTAATTGACTGAGCTTGGGATTTCTGAAGAATTGGGGGTTTTTTCTTGTTGATTGCTGTGCAGGCATGTATAAGGGAACAAGGCACAAGTGATGATACAGAGGAAAAAATGACAATGTACTGATCTGTACCATACAGAAAATAAGTTTCTCCAATTTCCTTTTCCCCAGTAATTGTAACTGCTGTGAAAACCAAATTCTTTGTTTTCAGGATCCCTAACTTTGCTGAGCTTGCCCCAAACTAAAGCCGTGCCTTTGAAAGGCAGGCAGGACCTTTATCTGGTGGAATTCTTTAACTATGAAGCTGTGTCCCCAAACATAAACCTGAACCACAAGTATCTCTGGCCATCATGTTTACAGAGACAAGATTCCAGATGTAAATAGCAGATTGAATGATGGAGAGCAATTTCCTGAGCCTCCCATCTCAAGCTGTTTTCTTTACAGCAGCTGTCAGCTGTTGGTATCTGCATTTTGTCATCATGGAAATCTTAACAGTGACCACACAGCTTTTATTGCGCCGTCTGATGGTGTGAGCAGTTACACAGGCTAATGTCAGGCCTGCATGGGTGCTTGCCAGGTATTGTCCTGTATCCATCTGTCTGTCTCTTGTGCAGCTGCGAAAGTCACCCGTAACTTGTGTGGAATTGCAATTCAATGGGAAACTGGGACATGGAACAAACATAAGGGAAAGGTAACAAGTTGTGGGGTTGCACTTGTTTGTTTTTCTCTTTTTGTTAGCCTTCCTAAAATGGTAGGAATAAGGGGAGGTTTTCTGAAATTCAGGTTCTGGCAACATAGTGATTTCTCCCTTCTGCCTTACATTGCACTGCACAGGTGTCTTTTTTGCCTCCTCATGTGATGAGGATTCCCCCTGATTTAGTGGGATCGTCTAATCTTCCAAGTCCCAGCTCAGCAGAGCAGTGTGTATTTTGATAAGGAGCAATTAATGGTGCTTCTTCATCCAGACTCGGAACAATCCCAAAATCAGATAATACGTCATCAGGAGGATGCTCCTTTCCATGCAGCTTTGCAACTTGTGCATCAGATGGTCTTAAAAACTTGATAAAAAAAACTGGGTTAGTTCCTGTCGCTTACTGGTTGTGCCTTTGTTCCAAAAGTGCTGAAGTTTATTGCTGTCTTTGCTGTGGTTGGTGTGTGGCAGTGCTGGGGCTGGAGCTGGTGGGAAGTACTGCTCCCTGACTTCACATGGAGCACAGCTAAATGTATTCAGAGTGAGTGCATACATGTACTTTCTATTTTCAGAAGTTAATTGTAAAACAATTTTAGTATATCTGTAGATTTTTAGTTGAAGAGCATTCAACTTCCTTTAAAAAAATAGTGGGGACTATCGATTTTTTTTTAATGAGAAAATGCTGTTACCCTGAGGCTTTTTTTGGAGTTCAAATGAGTAGCATGCTTCTGTAAGCCTTTTACTAAAGCTTCTATTTATCCTTGTGGTTGTAAATTATCATATAGTCACTGTCATAGATCACAATATTTCTGTGCTAAATTTGGGAATACAGCTGGCAGCTTGCTTTTTCCCTGGGAACTTTGTTGTCGGGTTGGTACACCAAGCTTTAGCTCCTTAGCTTTTGGGGGGAAAGATGTTCTTAATTTCATTCCTTTTTAATATTTCTCTTTTTTGCTTCCAGTGCAAATTTCTATTCACTGCCTTTTCCATAGTCACGGAAGACATTGAGACTCGAAGTGGTAGAGCTGTTGCAGCCACTTGGTTTTAGTGTTTGTCTTGCTTCTCGTGTCCAAGACTTCCTTTGTTCTTTGCGGTTTCTCGTTGTGTTTTGCCAAACCCTTGTATTTCAGAACTGCTTCCTGCTTGTGTCTTTGTACCAGCTTGGGAATCTCCACATAATTTTTCTTTGCTTTTACTGTGTGATAGAAGCAAAACTGTGCAGGAGGTGAAAGTGTAGAAAGCAATGAAAATCTGTGAAAGAGATCCAGGGGTTTTTCGTGTTTCTTTCCAGCTTTTTGCATATGATTATTTTCCATTTAAAAACCAAAAAATAACATTATTTTATTTTTCCCCCCTATAGTATTACAGCTAGTCGGTGTTTTATTAAAAGAAATAAAACTAAGAAAGGCAGACCCAGAGATCAGTGGTCTTCACCTGGCTGTGAGTGCCTGGACTTCAACAGCCTCAGGGAGTGCTATGGCTTCTGCAAAAGTGCAGTAAAAAGCCAAGCTGCTCTTCATGCCTTCCTCTTTTGTTTACTGGTGAATTTCCCAAAATTAAATGCTGCTGGCAAAAGGGATTGCTCAACACATCGAAGTATGTGTCCCACTGGGTCTGTAGATTATCTGCCCTTCAGGCAGAGGCAATGCAGGACACTCAGTGACCAGTGGTTGGCTGGGCTGCAGCTTCCAGCTGGGGCATGTTGGAGGTGACACGATGTCCAAGCACAAGCAACCTGGGATGCTCAAGCATGAGATCTTTTTAAGGGTACTCGTCTGGTGAAAAGACTAGAAACAGTATTGGACCAGCCTGAAACCTCAAGGCCAGGTCCATGCTATGGGTAGATGGTGGGTGGAAAACCACCATCTCTGGCTTGGTGCCCAGATTGCATGGTGTTGGGAATTCAAGTGTGCTGCAAAAAGTCCTTTATATGCATTACCTATTCCTGGGCTTTCCCAAGGTGTCATTGTTTGGCTGCTGCCAGCACCAGGTTGGACATCTGAACAAAAAAGCATTCAACCCCGCCAGACTAGGTTCACTTTAACCACAGTGACATAAGTGCTGTCCCTGTTACCTGGAATACCCCTTCCCAGGTTCATCATGGCCCTCAGAGGCTTGTAGGGTATGTTCCAAGGGTCTGCTCTCCAGCCCAGCTACCCTGTGACACTCCAGCACGCTGTTGGAAGCTAATAGGCTTTTCCTGAGGATTTCTTAAGCACATAGGCATTAAAATTCTCTCCAAAAGCACAGGGAAACAATTAGGGGTAAAACCTAGGAAAGGAACCTGGCTGATTGTATTGTTTCTGGGATCTGCAGCTTTCCTGTTTACTCAGCCAGGCTTTCAAGTTCTTGTCCTGCTCCTCAGAAGTAAAGTGCAACCCAAACCAGTATTTAGTTCCTTCTGTTTTTCTTTGTATTCTAGGGACAGCAAAGCCCCTTGAAAGGAGGCTTTGCAGAGGTAGAAATTGGCAGGTGCTGATTGTTACTGTGTGTTTCTGCTGGAGACTTTGAGGTGAATTAAAATGTTTAAAAAAAATTAATTATATAATTATAAAGTCTTCTATTTGTATGTATTGGGAATCAACATACAGATTCATTGCCTGACCCTGCTCTAAAAAAGTTCAATGGACGATGGAGAAGTAGAAGATTAAATGGACAGATTGAATGTCCTTTAGGGCTGCCTGGTAACTGACCATCAAAATGGCCTTTGCCCCTCTGATCTGCTTGGTCTGTGTGGGTGAGGAGAAGGTTGTGATTTCTTGGGATTGGGGAGTGGCAGGCAGCTCTGAAGTTGAGAGTTTTGTCAGCAAGCCAAGAAAACTGGGGACTCTCAGCTAGCTGCTTCCTTCCTAACCTCTTCAGCAGAGCACTCTCAGCTAAATGAAGTTTTGCCAAAATAAGCATTCCTACTTAATAGCAGTGTATCACCAGGAATGACTCTGACTTTAAAGCCTTAAGGAAGAGAAGTTGGTCTGAACACGGTACCAAGATAACATTTTTATGTACTTTATGTTCTTATTTTTTTAAAGCACGAGCCTGGATTGCAGAGACAGGGTTTCAAGTTGTTGATCTGAACTGAACCAGTAGGGAAAATGCCAGATTATTTTTCTGGAGTGAGAAATGTTTTGTACCTCTACCCAGCCTACTCACGGGGTGATGCCTCTGGAAGGAGCAAGGTGCTGATCTACAACTGTGATAACTCCTTACAGTTTTGTTCCTGAAAATTGTCAGGGACATTCTGTTTCTGTCCCAGAAAAAGAACAGAAACAAACTTCAAAACCTTGGAGGTTGCTATGAAACAGAAATGTCTTCCCCTTGGCTCTATTTAGAAAGCCTTTAAATATACTCCATGCTGAATTCCCTTGCCATTGCTGGTGGGGTACAGCATCATGTATTGTTGGTAGGTACGTATCTTCTCTTGTCACCAAACATGTCCTTGGTTGTGGATTTACTGAACTACTTCAGGCAGAATTAGGGTCCTGTGTGCTGACTGTCCTGTGGTACTGGTACAGAGGAGAGTGGTTTTCTGCTTCTGTTTTGTGCAGGTGGAGGAAAATAATTTTGATCTTTTAATACTTCAAAAATTTTTGAAAATATACGTATTTTAGAAAATACAACTCTCCTACACATAGCACAGTTATTTTTTTTTTTTCTCTGGCTTTCATGGTTTCCTTAAAAGGGTTTCTGATTTCTTGGTGACTTACGGAAAGCTTGATGTGGTTTGCAGGAAGGACCATGTACCACAGACACTGCCCTGTGTATTCCCTGCAAGACCCAAGGTAGCTGGCACTGCCTTTGCATCTGCTGCATGAAGACCTCCTGCAGGAGCAGGTTTGGGTTTATAGAGCAGAGATGAGCTGAGGGTCGTGGAGCCAGCGGAGGGGATGCAGCATCTGTTTCCATATGCAGTGCTCAGCAGCAGTCCTGTTTATTTTGGATAATTTGTGTAAAGATCAGACCTGAACAATCTATTGTCTGAAGGACAACAGCCCTGATGAGCCCTCTCTCTGTGCTGATACGGCCTTTTGGAGCCCGGTGTGTACCCAAACATTTGTCCTCTGCATGGAGGGCTGTAGCAGTGGAAGTGTGTGGGCCTGCAGCTGTAACGTGCTCTGGCTGTGTTACTTGGGCTGGATCCTCTCCCGGGGGTGGGCGCCCATGTGGAGCTTAAGTGTTGCTTTTGGTCAGTGAACCCCAAAACCCCTTCCACTGACTGTCTTAGTGTGGTTGCTCTCCAAATTCTCCTGGCTGCTTTAACTTAGGTGCCATTGATTCTCATGGGAGATGAGTCTTGTATATTTGCAGTCTGGACCTTAATCCCTTTCTGCTTCTGTTCATAGAAGAGGTGAGTTTAGAAGGGACCACAGACCCTTCAGGACTTCTTATCCAGACTTCTGCTTGGAGCAGGATCAATGTTGAAGTCAGGCCAGGTTACCCAGGGATTTGTCCAATCTCATTCTGAAAGCTTCCAAGTCGTCTTCCTGATGCTTGTTCATGCAGTGATACAGTAACTCACGTTGGTGTTGATGTCAAGGGCATCTCCCTGTGTAGTTGTGCCTCTTTGGATTTGTACGATTTCTTGTTCATGACAATCATGATTTTCTGGGTAGCAATCACAAAGCAGACTGCTGAGCCCCTGCTTGTTAAGCATCAATGATAAGACGACTTTTCAGATTAGGTTGGTTTGGGTGCTTACATCCATGTAACATGGAGATACTGCTTTATGGAAGAACACTTCAGTGACTGGAAAGAAGAAAACGGAGAAGTTGAATTGATGACCTCTCTGCTGGGTCACTTATTTCTGTACGTGACTCCTTGGGAGCATCTCATTCAGTGGTTGCGCAAAGCATGTGCTGGGCAAGGTTGAGGGATGGCTTGTTGCCCCTGCTGGTCCCCTTGGTGGGATGTGCTTGCTTTGAAGGTCTCTGGACTTAATGCTTCCCTACTTGAAGACTTTCTCGTCGATTTATATTTTCTCCAGAACTTTGTGCATTCTTTCAAGGAGCAAACACCAAACTGATAAGTTTACAAAGCCACATTAAGAAATGAGAAGTGTTCTCTGTAGGTGTTCCTGAACCTCAGGTGCAGTAATGGTAGCAGTGAATGAAAGGGGTGAATTGTCCTGTTCTCCCCAAAGGGTTATTAAATATCTGAAACATCTGAAAGACAACAGTGGTGTTTGAGCCCTGGAGCAAGGGACTGCTTCTGACGTGGCAGAGACTAACATGCAAGATAAGTGTTGCACAACTGAGTGTTAAGAAAGAGCGGATGGAGGTGACCCTTCTTGGAGGTGAGTGTGATGGAGCAGCTGTTGCATCCTGTTACTGGAGCTGGGACAGGCCCTGAGCTGTTCTGAGGTGTCTAAAAAGCCTTTATTCTGAGTCTTTCTTTAGAGCCTGGGAGTTTCAAAATGTTTGAAATTAAAAAGAGGTGGGTAGAAAACACCTGAAATGAGATTTCCCCTTCAGACAGTTTAGAAGGCCTCTCCACATCTCCCTGGGCTGATTTCTGTTACTGTTAGTAGCAAGCTGATCTCTGAATTTGAGTTTTTCTACTAAGTTGGAAAACAGAAACTGCAGTAGAAGTAACAGCTGAAGAAAAGTAGGAGGTGTAGATTGAGTGTTGGCTTAACAAGCGGATACTTTGCTTGATCTGCTCTGGTTTGCATGTCTAGGAGCAGTGTTTTACAGAACTTTGCTCGCAACCTCAGGGCAAAGGAGAAGGAGTGGGAGAAAGCTCAGGCATGCACCTCTTATCTTTTGTTCAAGTCCACCTCCTCTAAAGCAGCCCCCTGAGCTGGTCTGGTATGGCAGCCCTTGTTACCCAGGGTAGGGTCACCCTAGCTGTTTCAGCTGGGCTGGGAGGCTTAAAGCCCATCTGCCCTTTTAAAGCTTGCAACAAAAATGGTCTGTTTGATGGAGTGGGAATTAACCTTGGTCATAGTTTCATCTGCCTTCTTAGCATCCTTGGAACGGATTACCACGTGCTTGTCTCCCTTTCCAGGTCACCATCCGTGTTTTTGCTGATGTTTTGGTTATAGTTGGTGATGTTGAGCTCCTGAAGAGTGGATGTCATCAGTTAAATGAGTTTGTGCCACTCAACACTGCAGGTGTTTGGAGGACCCCCACTGGGCAGATATTTGGTCACTTTGATGACCATCTAGTTGGAGGCTTGACTTGGTGTAGAGCAAGTGATGCAAAAACTATTTTCTGCTCTTTGTTGCTGAGCCTCAGGTGGTAAATTCTGCCAGATGCCAGTGTTACAAAGGGAGGGCACTCACTGTCCTAATGAGTTTAACAGGGTTTGGGTGCAGTTATCCATCCTGGGACAGCAGTAGTATCAACTCAAAGTTGTTGTTCCAGTGGTCTTAAGGACTTTTTAAATGAAAGAAAAAAAACCCAGTTACTTCCTAATCCTTAGCTGCAGCCAGGAGGGTATTTTGGTGATCAGCAGGTTTTCTAGGAGAGAGAGGGAAGAGGCTCATGGCCAAGTTGGGCTGGGAATACGGTATAGGGCATATCAGCACAGTGATGCTTCTAAACTTAACTTGCCCCTTTTCAGTGAAATTAAAAAACCAAGAAGTTGTCTAAGGTGTGTTCTGGGTTTAAAAAAAATTATGAGATTGCTTAGTAGAGCATGGTGCAGGCTTGGAAAGCTTTTAGACTCCAGGTTTTGCTTGTGGTGAGGAGGGAAAAACTGGTGCAGTCGCTTTTTCATTAGAGGTTAGAAATAGGTTTCTCAAGAACCTCTGCTGGCATCTGTGGTTTTTAATTTCTTTAGAAAGTGAAGAGGTGATATTTTCAGATAATATAGCTACTAAAGTTACTGCTAATGAAGTTGGTTACGTGGTTTCTGAGGAAGACAAAAGGCTGCAGCAGGATCAGATTGTTCAGTAGCACCTCAGCAGATAAAAATACCCCATGGATGTGTTTTGTATGGCATGCTGGAAAGGAAACATTGGAGTTACTCACTTCTGTTGATGAGATCTGAATTAACTCTGGGAGAAACACTCAGCCATGCATTATTTGGTGTAACTCTCAAGAGCTCTCTGCTGTTTGTATTTGGTGATTGAGTTTAAGAAGGTTTTTGGGGAAGTGAGGGGGTTGACAGCATGGATCAAACTTAAAGAAGTTGAAGAAGGGGGGTAGGGAAATTAGAGAGATGGGAACGCCTGAGATGGAAGAGTTAGTGTAGGAAGTGGCATCTGGGATGTTTTTGGGAATACCACAGTGAGGTTGGATATCACTGGAGTCTCACTGCTGAAGTTCTTGGGCTCTGGTAGCATTTGGCAGAGTACATGGTGCAGAATACCTTATTCCCCATGGACCACTGCTGTAGAAAATTTAAACTCTGCTGACTTTATGTGGAATATCAGTTAAAGCTCTTTGGACTGATTTTTTTTGAGAAAGTATGTGCCTATATAGTCTCAAAACTCCTTCCTACCTTCTTCTGTAATTTGGAAGAGTGAATGGTAACTCACTGAAAGGAGCAAAGCATCTTAAAATATTGAAGAGCTCCAACTGTTAAGCCAGCAGCATACGCTCTGATTTGCTGGATAATGCCCTAGTGTTAAACAAAAAGTGCTTGAATGAATACGAAGTCTTCCGTTGATGTTTTGGGAGTAAAAAAGTGAACACCACTACCCCTACAAACACTTCTCCTCAAAGGAGATGGCCATGAGATCAAGGACTGAAATTTCTCTTGGCTGTCCTGCCACTCCTTGTGGGGAATGTGTGAGCACACTGGAGCACGCTCTGACTACAGCACTGGCTGTTTTCCTGTCCCTGATCCATAGCTGGAATTGGCTTCAGCTCCCTGGCTGTTTAGTAAGGGCCTGCAAGCTGAAGCAAGAGGAAAAGGGAAGACGCAAATGCTTCTCATGTGCAGAAGAGGGATGGCACATGTCCTTTATGGTGACACCTCTTTCATTTAATCCCCAAAAATGAAGCACAAGTGATTTATCTGTTGCTCATGGCACTTGGCAGTTGCCCTGTGAAATGTGGTCCTGCTGTCGGGATGGGTTCTGGAACCTTGGCTGGGAAGCTCTGGATCTTGTGCTCAGTGGGGTGGGGTGAGCTGTGGATTTGGAGCTGACACGTGGGTGCGGAGATACTGGATTTACTCTACGTGCTGTTTTGCAGTTTGTGGCCCGGTGGGGCTGCTGTGAGGAGGAGGAGGAGGAGGAGGAGAGGTTTCCCACTGCAGCTGCAAGTTTAAGGGGTAAACAGGAGAAAAACAAAAAATGTTAGTACAGTTTGTGCTAGATTGGGCTTTCCAGACTGTGAGTGATCAAGAGGGAGCAGATGTGGTGTGTCTGAGCGGATTTGGCAGCCCTGATCCTGGAGCACAGCCCTTCTCAGGCTTGCACACTCAGCTAGATGCAGGACATTAAGCTTCTGCTTTTGAACCACACTGCAGACCTGAACTGTATTAATTTCTTTTAAATTTTTGAATACTTTCCCTTTGGGAGAATCTTGGGTGTCTTGAGGAGTGGTGGTGATTTGTCTGAGCAGACGAAAGATTAAACTAACTCTTTGCCTTCAAGTTCCTTATCAAGCTTTTGCTGTTTTAAAATTCCTTTTACATAGGTCTGAAGGTACTTTTTTTTTCTCCTCCTGAATAGTGTTTTGTTTGAGTACACTTTTAAGATCTGTGGCTAGTGGTGGGTATTAGGCTTGAGAGATTATCCAAAGAGCTGTTGGAACACTTCATTGTTAGACTCGGAAGTGGTAACTGGGTGAATTAGTTGCTTATAAAAGGATTTAATAGCAGTGTGGGAAAAGGGGGAGCTTTGAGTTTTCTCTATGCTGGTACTCAGCATCCACCCAGGCCTGGAGAACAAGCTCGGAGCTCTCATAACCAGGACTTACTGGTTTTTTGTTGGTTTTTTTGTTTTGTTTTGTTGGGGTTTTTTGGGGTTTTTTTTTGGTTTTTTTTTTTTTAGTTTAGTGCTCATTTAAACACTATATGGAGACTATCCTATACAAAGACACTTGGCACAGCTCTGTGTTTGTTTGCTATAGCGATAGAAATATTTAGGAAAACTCTGCTTAGAAAATCCACCTTTTTCAGTTGTAAAAGTGTCTTTGTCAAAAGAGACCTTGAAAGCTCACTATGTTTTGGAGGGAAGAGGTTGAATCTTGAGAAGAGCTGATTACAAAACCCCAACTATTTTCTGAATTGCGCTGTAATATGTGACTGCTGATAGCACAATGATTTTCTTCTGCATCTTTGTGGTCACAGATTTACCTGTTGAAGTTCATCTTATTTCCAAAGCTTATTGGTATGTCCGTGAAAAGGCTGGGAACAGCCTGGCTGTGTTTTCTCAGGAGCTGTGAGAGATTGAGCTGGGGGAACATAGATTACTCTTCAACCAGCAAGTCTGGCGGAGGATATGCTCATGTTGGGCAATGTGGTTTAAATTGGCAAGCTATTACTATCTAGTCACTTGGTTAATGAAACAGTGAATAATTTGTGTATTTAATGTTCCTGGGAGATTGAAATGTCCTTAAAAAGCCAATCTGTCCAACCACCTTGTCTTTCTGCAACATAAATTAGCATAAAAAGTAACCAGACCTAGTTAGGTGACCAGCTCAGTAATACCCGAGGAAACAAAGCAGTGTGTGATCAGCATAGTGACTTACTTCTTTATCAGTGTCCTTGACATGGATGAAAAATACTTTGTGTACAAATTTTTAGCTGCACTCTCTCCAACTTTCATATTTTGTGGGGGTTTTTTATGATTCTTTTTTTTCCCCCTGGTCCTATTTATTTACCTTCAGTACTTAGGGGTCTAGTTAAAAGATGACTGAGAGGAGGAAGGAAATTCCACTCTTGGAGCTGAAGTGAGAGGTAGGAGGCTAAGCATGAATGCATCCTAAAAATTCCTGAAGGTCTCTTCCCACATGTTATCCAGGGTAAACTCTGCTTAGTCTAGCAGTATTTTACCAGAGTGATACTGCACTGTGAAGTATAGAGAAAGCTCTTCCCTTATCCTCAGCAAAATCAGCTATTCCAGGAAAATGCTCCTTGCTACATTGTCAACACTGTCAACTTCTTGTCCCTCATCTCCACCATCATCACTGTCCTTCAGAAATTAGCAGCACAGATCTGGATTTCTTTATACACTTGTTAAAAGAAATGTAAATTGCTGGGTTTTAATGGACTGAAAATGAACCTTTTACTGCTAGCCTTAGATTGGCAAAAAGTAATTGAGATAAAAGTTCAAATAACTTCTTGTAAAAGTACCCCAGTGTGATCTGAAAGTGATTCGATCATCACTGGTATTGATTTAAGGCTTTCTTCTTGTCATCTGTGTGAAATCTAGATCTAATCATGGGCCCATAGCTTTTGTTTTCTTTTTTAATAGCAGTGCTTTTCTTTGCATTGGCTTGTATAGGGAGACCTGAAATTAAACTAGACTGTACTTGAGCATTTTTTTGTGTGTCGAGAAAATTCAGCAAGTATAGGGGTGGTACTACGTGCTGGTAGTGGAAATGTTGAATGAGCTTAAAAATTACTTTTTTTCCTGACTTGTAGAGGAAAATAGAATATTTATTTCATAAAAAGGCTTGTTGAGGTAAAATACTACTCTTTTTTTGGTAGTAATAGAAATAATCTACAGCAAATATAGGGTCATCAGACCTTGGTGGAAGGAAATCTGAGCATGCAGCTTGTCCACGCATTTGAAGTACTGGAAGCATTCTTTTATGGAAACTGGTCCATTCACTAAAACTGCTCTCTAAGTCTTCAGAGGAGAGAGACATCCAAGAAGGTTATCACTGTCCATGTACTCATCCAGAGGGAGGCTGTTCTATCTGATATTGCTGCGTAACTTTGTATGTTAAAGCTTTTTTCATGACAGTGCCCCTGAGAGGCTTATGGAGTTATTTGTGGTGACTCAGACAGGCATGGCTGTTAGCTGACACTTTGCAAACAGGAGGCAGTTGTTCCTCTTGCTGGAATGCATTGCCCTATGGAAGTAACACGTAAGAATTTGGTCTGTGCCCTGTCATGTCTTACATAGTTTCTGAACCCTTTGCTCTTCTGCTTGAATGGGCAGAAGGAAGAAGCTCTCCACAATATGTAATAGTGGAGAGTGTAATGACATACATAATAATGGCAGTTCTTTTTAGTGTTACGGAAAAAGCCAAAGAGGGAACTAGGATTCAAACATGCGTCTCTCACAGCTTTTGGCTTCTGCAGTCAGACGTGACTCTGAAGATATCCATGTTGTAGAGTTGAGAAGATGCAAGATTTCCCTCCTAAAACTCAACCCAGAAGCTGGCACGTAGGAATCCCTGTGTTGTTAATTCCTCTGCTCCCAGGGCTCCTTCTCACCCACCCCTCCTGTTCTAGCAAAACCAGAAATTGAATGTTATTTTGGATGATTGGCTGCAAATGTCTCATTTTGCCCTCTTGGATCTTGGCAGTCATTAGTATTTCTTCTGCTTGTCTTGTGTCCATCTGCTGCCTTGCATTTAAGATGGAGTCCTTCATAAGCTTTTAATCTCTAGCAACTCTTCTTTGCAAACTGAAAACACTGTAGAGCAAAGCTTTTCACTTTCAATTTAGCGTGAAGTTCTATAAGGAGAAGTTTGAGGGTAGAAGGCAAGTGTCAGTGTTGCATGTGTTTGTGATGAACCAAGATCCTTCCCCCACTGGTCCACTGTATCTGTAACATTGCCTTAGCATGGACAGACCCTGGGTTTGACTCATTTTCTCCTTTCAGAGGCTCTTGCAACTGATGAATCTCCTGTTTTGTCTCTAAATTTTATGTCATTGCAGTAGAGACCCAGCATGGAATGCATTGTGCCAAAAGAAGACAGCTGTCTACTATAGCTGATGTATGCTGCTGTTGAGGGTTTAAAATTAGGTTTTGGGGTTTTTTGCCTATGAGTGCAAATTTTTCCCTATTAATTGCTTTAAGGATAAGGACTGATACTCATTTGATATCACAAGTTTACTGGGAAGTGGTAAACTTTAAAAAACAATTATCTGATTAGACCATCAAGGAAGCAAACCTCTAGAATTTGTATCATTTGGTATCTTTTGGATTTTGTTCCGTTTCTATTGCACTGTTGTACAGACCTTTTTTTGAAGTGATACTGTGAAGATTAGCATTTGGGGTTGTGTGGTGGTAGCTTTCTGTGACTCCTGAGTGAGGCACCTGTCTAGGTGGGTATAGAGGAACAGAGACATGGAATACTGTGGAGCCTTGGAAGTCTGAGGTTTCAGAGAAGCCAAACCCTCGTTGCCGAGCCTCAGTGGTAGACTGAAGAGCATGATGCTCTTCAGCTTTCTTGGGGTGTCTGTAGATTGAAGGACCACAGGTAGGTTGGTTTGGGTTTGACTTGTCACTGAATTTAAGAATTTAGTGAAAACAAAGCCTTGAGAGAGAGCACTGTATTGTTTGGGACTTCACAAAGGCAGAGGCTTTACAGATGGGCCTAAGTGGCTGTTTCTTCCCCTTTCCCTAAAAAATACTATCAAAAGTGTCAGCATGCAAAAACTAAGGACCCTGAAAGGAGAGGGGAAAAAGAATTCTCTCGACCCCTATTTTGTGGGCTTCTACTGATGGGCAACAAATTAATTGAAGTTTTAATGCGTGGTATTTTGCATTACTAACAGAGTTATGAGAGTTGATGTGTAACTTAAAAAAAAGGTTTTTCATTACATAGGGATTCAGCATTTTTAAAATGAATGTCACTGCCTTAACTGTACTAATTAGAAAATGAATTTTTAAGTTTTTCTCCTGGGAAAAATACCTTCTCTCTGGTAGAATTCCTTTAGGCTTCACAGTGGTGTAGTGTGCCTGAAGAAAGTCTCATCACTTGGCATTCAGTGCAGATGGTTAAACTCATTTTCTGTACAATCACCATCTTTGGGCAATGCTGTTACCTAAGGAAATCCCAAGATGTTCTGCTTGAAGAATGTGTGCAGGACTTGGGAGGGTGTGGTGTGGTCTAACAAGCTGTGGCATGTGCCTCTCAACACAGGGCTCAGGGATGGGAGGTTTGTCCTTCTGTGTGTACGATGGTCCTTGGCATTTGTTGGGAGGCTCTGAACCATCTGGGAATGAAATACGTTTCTTTGCATGGCTTCCACCAGGCTGCTCAGCCTGTTCTTCGCAGCACAGCTGCCTCTCTGCTCTGCTGCTAACAAGGTGAATTAATTGCACATCTGGAATTCCCAGGGTTCCATTGCATTCCTGCCACTGGGAACCAGGCACTAACATTTAACTTCATACCACACTGTATGGCCCAAGTTTCAACACCACCACATAAGCTCAGTAAATTAGAAGTTCCTGCAGAAGGTCTTTTCAATGCATTAATGTTTAATTTTTTTGTATCTGCTGGGACTGTTGTAGGAAAGCACTTTTTCCAGGAAACTTATTTGATGTTATACTGTCTCAGCAGTATCCCAGGTGGTGTTTGGTCCCACTTCAGCAATTCTGTTGTTACCTTCTTCTCAATCCTTCCTTTACAAAGCAGAAAAGTAATGTCTCAGTCCGGAAATCTCCCTCATACAAAACAGTAAGGAAAGACTGTTCATGTACCCATTCTTTTTCTTTTTCACAGTTTTCTCTGTTACTGGATGGGCAGCCTTTAGGCTATAGAAGGAATTTTGATCTACATGTAGCTTTCCAGATCGAAGTCTTGTGTGGATACATTGAGGTGTTTTGGAGCCTGATGTGAAGCAGATCTGGCTCTGTTCTAATCTGTCAATTAAATCAAGAGCTGCAGATTTTGCATCTGGAAGTATCAAGAAGCCTGGACTTAGCATTACCTTAGAAGGGTCAGCAGAAAGCATCCAATTTTATTTTCTTTGTTCATGGTGTCCCAAAATAAGCTTACAAAATAATCTTCCAAATTAATTGCTTCTCTCCCTTCATGGTAAGCCATGCTACCTTTTCGAGTACTTGTGGTTTTTTGCTAAACTCTTTTCTCAGAAAAAGTCACTGGATTTAGTAGTACTTTGTCCTTCATGTGTCTCCAGATGGGATGTGTGGGTGAACATGAACTCACACACTTGCGTGTTTAATACACCTTTGCGACTTCCACAAGCACTGGCAGTGTCTACAGATTGTTCTCCAGAGGCAAAGTTGAAGGCATATGCTGGCTGTTATGTGAGTTGGGAACTGGAGTGCAGTTCCTTCTCTGCTTCAGTAAAAATTTGGAAGAGCTTTGCTTCTGACTTTCCAAAACATATTTGAAACATAACTCAGTGGCAAGCTTTGTTTTGGAAATGGCCTCACTCCAGCAATGGTTTGGTCAAGTCTGTTTATCCCAATTTCTTCCCCAGCTTAATAGCCTGAGAAAGTAAAACTGTTGTGTGTGTGGGTGGTTGAAAATGGGCTCTATGCATATTGCTGCAATTTGTGTTCCATAAATAATGGTAGCTTGTGCATAAGCCTGTAATTGACTGAAAATGCATTAGAAGTTAGCAGGAAGGTAGGTCAATTGCTGCTTAAAATCCATCACTGGAGAGTCTCTTGGGAGGAGGGGAAGATGGAGAGGCAGGAGATGTGCAAACTGTGCAGCGTTAAACAGCACGATTCAAATGTGCTCAAAGTTAGTTTTCTTAAATGTTTACTGAAGAGGGCAAAACTTAAATACTTGAGAGAAGTCTGCATCAGGCCAGGTGATGGATGCTTGCAGCAACAGTATTATTCCCAAATAACAGCTGTTATTCCCAAATTATAGCTGTTAATTATGACCTGTGTCTGAAAAAAATCTGGGGCTGGTCCGTGGGAGTTGGAAAGACTGGAGGGAGAGTAAAACATCAAAATTCCAGAGAATTCAGCATTCTGTGCAGGGAACATTTCTGGCCTTTCTGTGGCTGTACAGACAGCAGTGTGTGAGTCAGTCTGGAGGGTCGTGCTACTCCCACAGCTGCTGAACTTGCTGCTGCTGCTTAGAGCACTCATTGTATATAGACATATCACTTAATTTCTTCTTAATTAAGCTCAACAATACGAGCTGTGTGTTTTTGATATCTAATTCAGATAGGAGCAAAGCCAGGTGTTAAGAGCTGTTGCAGGCTGTGAGCACATGTGGATCAGGGGTGAATGGGAAAAGTGCTGCCTTTTGACAGGGGAAAAGGCTTCAAAATGTTATTTAATAGAAATTAGTGGCTGATTATCATAAGTGATGGAGCCATTGAACTGGGTGGAGTGGCAGCACTCCAGTGGAGGCTGGTGTGCTCACCTCCAGGAGTGGTGGCCCTGGAACAGGAAGAATCTTACCCACACATATGGGCACCATCCAGAATCATTTTCAGGCTGCCTTTGGTCAGGACATCTTAGACCCCAGTCATCCGGGTTTGCTGAACTTACGAAACTGAAGCATCACCCATGCTTTGACTTTAGGTGTGCTGATTGAAAGAGCAGGGGGAGAACATTGAGCTGCTGCAGGGTGAGGCTCCTGGGAGGGCATGCAGAAGGAAAACAGGCCTCAGGAAAACCTGCTGACATTCCTGCACTCACAACATTCACAAAATACTTTTTATTTGGGTTTTTTTTTCCCACACAAGTCAGTAAGATCTATTTGTCCTTTGAAGAAATGGTTTCACAATTCTCACCAGATTATCTGGGATTACATTTCTTGCAAGGTACTGCACTACAGTCCAATAAACTTATTTTCTTTTTACAAGAAATTGTATTTCTGCCAGTTGGCCAAATACTATATTTAAAGAAGCTGTGACCTCAGTTTTCTCTAGCTGTTTAAACTTTTGGAGTTTGAAAGTAGTTTTTAGTCTCTTTCTTCTCAGTCATTCTTCCATCTCCAAATCTCCACCTCTGAAAAAGGTACAGTTGGAGCTGAACATCAGGAATACTCCCTCCAACACCTCCTACTGTCATATTAAAATTTCTGAGGGGAAATTAACGAAATGGGATTTGCTCTTTAAGATGAATACTGTGAGAATGACTTGAAAGTAGGTAAGATTTGTTGCTTTCTTGTGATTCTGTGGAGATGTGGTCTTACACAAGAAACATTCATGAAAGATGCTTTTCCGTGTTGCCGAGGATCAAGGATGGAAGGTGTCCTATTTGATGGTAAGCTTTTTGGTGCATCTTCTCTGGCCTGCTGATGCCACCAGCTCTGATCTTCGTGGGGCTGTGGTGGTGGTGGTTGCTTGCTTCAGATTTTACTTGATGGTATTTGTATCTCCAACATGAGAAAAACTCATAGGAAAATGTAATCTTGCTTGTACACCAGGGTCCCACAGTGACTTGGAATGGGTGGGAATTGTCACTTTTCAAGAGTTGTTATTACTGCATGCACTGTTGATGTTGTCATTGGACTGTCAGTAATGAAAGGATGGTAATAACTGTGCATTCTTCTGCCAAGAATAAAAGGCAGAAGACAATTTTTTGTCTGTTCTGCATACATAAATTTCTGGTTTTTTGTTTTTGGTTTTTTTTTTTCTTTCTTTTTTCTTTGCTTTTTGGGTAAAACTCCTGTTCTGTGAGGGTAAACTCCCACTTTCCTGTGTTCCTTCAGTTGTGGGAGTGACCTGTTTTCACCCATACCTATTGTGTATGGGTCACGAAGGAGCTTCTGGACCTTTGATACAAGCAAATGAACTTTCCAATGATTCCAACCCACAGTAACCCCAATCTGGGTTGTCTTAGTGCTGATACTGGTGGCAGGAGGTAGCTTTGCAGTCCAGATACATGAATAAGATGGAGCCCTCTCCAAAATGGCCCATGGCATCCTTGATCATCTGTGATCTGCTGTGCTTGCCAAGCATAAAGTGCCTTTTTAAAATGAGCTTTTATCATTTGTGCTGAAAAAGGACTTTGAGGCTTCCTGTGCAGCTAGGACTTTTGTGTTGGACATGGTATCTTCCCAGTCCCCAGTGAATAAACACAGCTGGCTGTTTTGAGAAATGGACTTAACATCTTTGCATCAAAGCTGTACAAATAAGGCATCAAGCTGTACTGAATTAATGGATAAGGTTTTCTGACTTCTACAATGACTTAGAAGTGATCAAATGAAAAAATGCATTTTTTGCAAGGCTGCCTTCAGCCCAGAGCAGGGGAAAATAAGCCTTCCCTCTTTGGAAACATGACTAAAACAAGCAGCCTTGATGACTTATCAATGTTAGATTATCATGCAATAATTTACTGGGCAGTCTTTTGCTGTCCGGAGCCGCCCACGCACAGGAGTCAATGGTGCCTTTGTTCGGGAGCACTGGAAGAATGCATGATCTAATGGGGTGGTGGGAGTTGCCTTTGTTCCAGTGTGCTCCAGGCTGTGCTCATTCCCCCAGTGTCCCAAACACATTTCCTTCCTCCGTCCTCATCTTAGAACCAGCTCCCAGAAAAAGCAATCCATGTTTGTGTCTCTTGTCAGGCTTTTTTAAAACCCTGGCACTCGTCTGTGGTGGAGCTCCACATGCCAGAATCTTTGATTTGGTGGGGCATGGTTTAAGAAAAGACTGTTAAAATCCTTCAGGTGTTTCTTGTTCATGATATATGCACATAAATCTTGAGGCTCTTCAGATGAGGACAAGAAAATAAACCTAAGATTTATTATTACTAGTTTGTGTTCCTATAAAGGCCACAACTAGGCATTTGAGAACTGTTGTCTGTGCTTCTGCATGGAGTTATTTCCATAGTGAAATTCCTCAGAAAGTAGAAATCCTTCACTTTCTTTTTTCAGATGCTGGATATTGCATTTGCTGGTGCAATACCAGTGCTCTCATCTTCCTCCTCCTCTACAAATTTTCTCAGAAAAGCTAGGGTGTGGTTATAAAGGACATTTGCTCTTGAACTACAGAAATTTCTTGCTTTTGGTCAGAAGTTTGGCTTTTTCATGCACATGTGATGCAAGCAACATAACTTAGCACTTATATGTCTTGCAGGTGTTGGGCTGTTGTTTAATGAAAGTACTTTATTCCGAAAGAACAAGTGTCTCAGGGTATTTCTCACTCTCCTCCCCTCCTTATAAACTTTGTCCTGCTCTTGTTGCCCATCTGCATACTGAAATATCCTGTCCCATTCCATTAGATGGGATAACTCATTCTTCTTAAATATTGCCCTCTCATTTACTGCCCCTGTGATCCAGGAGGGAAGGCTCTGGCAGGGTTTCTAGCATGAGAGGCTGAACAAAATACTGTGGTAGCTGAGAACTTGGAGTGGTCAGTTGGCTCAAGATGCAGCAATTGGTCTTGAACAAGATCTTGTGAACTTGCTGGGCTCTGTCTGCTGACATCCAGGTTTCTGTCCCCTGCAAGCTACACACTGCTTGTGTATGGTTGTGGGATCTGTGTGTCTGGAAGTATCAGAGCCAGTCTGTTTTGCTCATGGCTGGTCTCACATTGTGCTGGGTGCTGGGAGAGCTGATGGTTCAAGAAGGGCAGAATAGAGGCAGGAATAAGGGTGAACGGCATGGAGCACCTTACGGTCTAGTAACTGGGAAAGCTGGCATCTTCCTGGGAATGATGGGGAAACAGGTCAGAAGAAAAAAGCAAAATGAAATGCCAATTGTAATTGGTTGCTCTCTGCCCTGTCATTGCAAAATGGAAATGAAATCCAGTCAAAAAGTACTAAGTAGGCTCTCTTTGTTACTGGGTTTGTTTTCAATTTTTTAAATCTTTTTTTAACCTTTACTAAGACATAGGTTGTCAGCAGGTACCTGTGTGAGAAAAGCTGCCTTGAAACAGGAGCAAACCAAAAGAGAAGCAGTAAAGTTTAACCATTTCATTAGTGCCCAGTGTATTTTGTGGAAAGCAAGTCTGCAAAGGTTTTGTTCTTAGCCCAGTGCATCTTCTCAGGTGGATTATTTTTTCCCTGGGCAGCAAGGTGGCTATATGCAGTAGAGGTAGGATCGACTCATCCCACCTGAAGGGGATTTAAGTGGACGGATAATGAAGGAGGCCGAGTGTCCTCTGGGCTTATCTCACCCAGGCATCTGCTCACAATTCAACACTTGTAGTCATTGTGCCAGCTGGCAGGACAGTTTTCCTGATGTAAATTATCCATCTGTTCTAAGGGGCCTGAATACAAGTAGGCCTTTTGTGTGTAGAATGAATTCCTAACTTCAGGGAAAAGGGAGGAGTTTCTAAAGATCTAAATGGCATTTGCTTGTACGGGTTTTAGCGGCACATTTCCTGGTGGACCTTGGGATACTGAATTTGGCAATGACCCAGTTGAGGGAGGGCTGTAACTGCTGATGACAGCTGGCCAAGCCCAACGATGTGTTTGGGGCAGTATCCCCTGAATCAAACGATGCTGAACATTTTCAACACCACTTCTGTCGCCTCTCCAGGCACCCAGGACTTGCTTGCTCCTTTGAATCTGTAATTGCAGTATTGTCTTGAAGGCTTATATGTGTGCTTGCCTACAGTAGAGAAAGGTATTAAAGGTTTCCTGTGTCATCCTGAATTGTCAGAGGGGGCTGGCTACAGTGTCACTTTGTCACTTGCTGGTGAACAACTCCATGCCTCAGAAAAGATGCAGTTTTAAAATGTGTGGCTCATGATTTTGAGCTCTGGATGCTTTAAAGACATGTTCGGTTGCACTCATGGAGCGCTGAGCTTGTGGTCACTGGTTCCAGCACCTGGAGTTCCACCTGCGAAACAGATTTGCCACTTCTCAATACACACAGGGTAGTACTACCTACTACCTGACACCTCACACTATCAGAAATTTCTTAGCCAAACTGAGATCCAAGTCAGTACTGGCTTCTAGGAAAAGGAGAACGATGTCTTTTTGTCTTCTAAATGTAATGTTTAAAACTGCCTTTCACCTGGTTATTGCTGGTGACCATTTCTTAGAGTAATAGCTGTATATGTTTACTCAGCCCGGCAAGACATGAAAGCAACCTGGGCTGCTTATCTTAGCTAGAAAAAGGCTCTGCAGCCTCAAAGAGCTGCCAGGTTGCTACACGCAGCATTTATGTTTGGTGTGAACAGCGGGGAAACACATTTCCACACCGTGTCAGCTGGTCTTGGGTAAACTCCATTGTTCCAGCAGTTATTTACCCGGCAAGGCACTGCACAGCCGCTCTCTGTCCATTAACTGCATTCCTCTTTAATGCCATTAACTGCTCGAGGAGTTATGCTGCCAGCTGCCATAAATGTCTTTTTCACGTGGGTTGCTCAGTTGGGAGGAGTTTGAATGCATTTCCTTGGCCTGCCATGTAAAACTGGAGATGAAAATGGGAGGGTCCTTGCCATTTAGCAGAAGGGGTTCCCATGGAAAATGTCTTCATGCTGCCCAGAGTGCAGTTGGCATGTGCTGTGCCTTTAGCTGAGCCGGGGCTTTCACAAGGAGCAGTGGGAGATCTTGTCGGGAAACAGGGATCATAATTCAGTTATAGTGGAGAGCGAAAAAAGTAGTTCTTTTCTGGGGCAAGCAGCCTGTGACCCGGCCTTTCATCTAGAGCGAAAAGTTGTGTGTGTGAGTGAAAGCACATGCTCGGCCCCCTCATCATTTCCAGGATTCTTTTGAAGCATTAACTCCCCAAAACCGTCTTGATAAGGCCTAAACACAGGGGTTTTGCTTCACACCAGAGGAATGCAGTACTACTAGAAGAAAACTAACCACCTCAGTTCAAAAGAGCAGGGTATTCCTGACAATTCAGCTGACACAGTTTAATGACATGACCTTCATTGTTGTCTCTGGTTTATTTTTTATCCCCACTTGACTCAGAATGGCTGCTCTTCCCTGATGTTTTCCTCTTTTCACTTGTCATTAAAGCTGCCCGAAGAAATCCCACCAGGGCTGACTTTCAGCTTTAGATTTTGTTTTATCTTATCATGTGAGCTCAAAGAAAACTTTCTCATTAAGCTGATGAGACTTTTACTAGTGATAAACTATGATAGTAGTTGTGTTTTTTAGTTGCTCTCCATCCAGGATGTTGGTGAAGTTCTGGGATAGGCTGCCAAGTTGCAGGTCAACACACTGGGGTATTCCTGCAGAAGAAGGAGGAAGTATTTGCTTCCTGGGCCCCTTGCCGTTATCTGAAAAAGATGTGAAGTCTATCCTGGGTTTGTTTACCATGGACCTGAAAAAGATGTTTGTGCATGTCCAGCCTATTGTCTTGTGTCTTGTCTTGAGTTCCTGCATGTGCACATTGTTCCTACCTCAAGCATGTTCTGCCTTCAGTGAGGAGCTCTCTTTGAGAAGAGCCCATGTAGAAAGAGAAACAGACAAGCTGGGAGGATCTGATTTGTACACAGAATGCCTGCTTCTTTCTTTCATTGCAATTCATGAGAAAAACACTCTCAAGTACATGGAAACAGGATTCATCTCTTGCACTGGGCAGCAAGGGGAGGGAATGCCTAAGCTAAGTTAGTGCTGAGTGTTGATCATTTGGAAGAAAGCAGTTTGGCATTAATGGTGGTGCTTGCTTCTCACTCATGTTCTGTGTGTAAGAAAATCTCATTAAATAATCAAACCAACAGTGAGCTGGTACTGAGCAAGAGCCACAGTTGTGAATGTCTAGTTTCCAGTCTTGTGCTTAGGTCATCCGTAACTGCACACATTATATAAATAGGAAAGGGTATTCTGTGGGAAGTATCCGGGGGCTTGTATCTGTACAATGCCCCAGCTCTCCTGCATGTCACACACAGACAATACTATTTGGTGGGTGGTTTAAACACCAGACTAGTCTTTTTCTATTCTTGGAACGTGTAATTTTTCAGGTGCTGTATATCTTGATTTTTACTTTATTTTTTTCAGGGGTGTTGATTTCTGGACCCTTTAGTGTGCTTCTGCTACTTTGGTTCCTCCCTCATGCCAGACAGACTTTAGGTGTGACATGCCTAATGCAGCCTGACCCCCAGCCTAATCATCTGCAGGGCAGAACTGTGGTTCATGACCTAATTAATGGCTGTCGAGTGGTGCGTGTGTCCTTTGAGCACACTCTGTTCTTGTTGCCCGGTGCCATCTGGTCCGCTCTCACTTGTGAAGGAGGTGAACACTTCAGCAAGTGCAAAGCCTCATGTTAAAATTTAACATGGTACAGTTCATTCATTTTGCAAGTTGAGGTTAAATCCGTGTGACTTCTACAGGCTGAAAAAATGCGTTTCTCAATCAGCTGAAACTCTTCTAGTAGCTTTTTTTTTTTTGATCAATGAAAGAACCAGTGATGGCTGCAAGTTCTGCTTAGAGCACTGTTTTTCTTGGAAGTGGTGGAAGCATAAAAGAGCATGGCAGGGACTGAAACACCCGAGGTTTTATTCCAAACAAACTCCACGTTGTTTTAGCAAGCTCCCTACATGCTCCAGGGTGTCCTGATCATACACAGTCTGTTTGCTGAAATGGAGCAAGAACAGCTGGCTCATAGCTGTATGCCTTCTCCAGGGAACCCATGGCGCCTTGGCCAGCCCCTTGGCCAGCATGGATAGCAGATGAGGGTGGCTGAAGAGTGTTGTGGTCCTTTTGCATGGGGCTAGACGCTCAAGTCACTGGAGAAGAGTCATGAGGGAGGATGATGTGCTGGCTGCCACAGACCAGTTAGGAGGGGAACAGAGGGCAAGGAGGTGGATTTTCTTTCAACCTTCCAGAAGATGGAGAGCTGGTAAATCATTGCACTCTGATCTGAAAAGTGCCTTGGTGGCTTTAGGTATGGGAAACTTAAACCTTGTTTTGTTTTTCCCAGGGAATTAGCAGAGGAGGGCTGTAGTTGGTAATTCAGTGCTGGAGGAAAAGCTTTGTGAACTGTAGAAAGAGATTGAGTTATTGTCTATTTAGAGAGGAAGCATAGGTACAGTGTGACTTGTACCTCTCTAGTTAATGCTGTTTCTCCCACACATATATTTGGGAGAAATATCATCAATTGTCATGATTAACTTAGGCCTCGCCTTAAATACACACAGACTACTCATGGGTCTAATGTAGTCTGTCGTGTTAGGGATGTATGCAGAAGAGAATTGCAGCTTCTGAAATGTGTTTGGTTGCACAGAAGCTTGTAGATCTCTTTATTTATCTACTCAGCCTGCCCTCAACTTCTGCTCTCAGTTCCTTCACCTTGTCTTTGCTTGGAGATACAGTACTGGATTGGAAGCGATATTTCTGGTGTTGCTGAACATGCTCATCCTCCTGGATAGTGCTGGGAGATGTTTCCTCAGAGAGAGAATTGAAGCTCTTTCCATTCTCAGTTCTGAGTCTCTCACACGTCTCCTCTCCCCCACAGGAAAAGCCTTTGACATCACATATGTGCGCCTGAAGTTCCACACCAGCCGGCCCGAGAGCTTTGCCATCTACAAGCGCACGCAGGAGGATGGCCCCTGGGTGCCCTACCAGTACTACAGTGGATCTTGTGAGAGCACCTACCACAAAATCAACCGTGGCTTCATCCGCAGTGGGGAGGACGAGCAGCAGGCACTCTGCACTGATGAATTCAGCGACATCTCCCCTCTCACAGGGGGCAACGTGGCCTTCTCAACACTGGAGGGGCGTCCCAGTGCCTACAACTTCGACAACAGCCCTGTGCTGCAGGTATGTGAACAGGGCTACATCAGTCAGGTGGTCTAAGTTGAGTCTTCCTGTTGAGTCACTGTGGATGGTGGCTTTGTGCCAACTGGGCTGCACTACAGCCCTTACTTATGGTGAAAGGCCCTTGCACAGCTAAGTTGGGATGGACAATCCACAGAGACGCTTTTGAAGGAAGAGTTCTATTGATAGTAAGTTTATGGTACAAAAAAGCAAACCCGGTGGCATTAAGGGTGATTTGTCCGTAGCATCATGGAAGTCCAGAGGATGAATGTAAATCTCTGCCTGTTTAGAAAGCAGCTGTGGACATTCTGCTGTTGTTACAGATACAAGGACAGAGGAAAGTAAAGTCTCAGTCCAGGTAATATTTGAGGCATCTGCATGTATATTTCAGGCAGAAAAAAGTAAGCAATGTAAGAGTCTTCTAAATACATAAAGCATTACAGGAGTCCCTACCCTGTTCTCTTAAGTGTGTGTTGAAGCAGAGGAGTTTGATTTTATCCTCAGTATTTTTTGCTTACAAGTGGCTTGCAAAGGGGGTTTTGGCAGGGGTTTTTTTGTTGTTGGACATTTTGGAATGATTTTTTGAATTCACAGCAGTGGTTGGGCAGTGGTCAGGAGCATACTAGGAGCACCAGTTTATCTGATTTACTTGCCAGTTTCTATGTTCTGCTTGATGACTTCTTCAATTTATATTGCCAGGAGCCAAAGCTATGGGGTTTGCCTCACTGGTGCTCGTTGTCTTCCTTTCAGAGCTGTAATTGCCATCACTTCCCTTTGCTCTTAGAGCAGCAGGAGCAGACTGAGATGAGCACCCAGCAGGCTCAGGGCTCGCCTGTCACCGATTCCCAGGCAGGAGAGCAGAGTCTGGTGGGGTTGCTTCTGCAAACAGAAGTGAAATGAAAAATAAAGATTAATGGGAAAGGATGAAGAACTTCTGAAGTGGAAAAGAACCAGTTTGGCCACCTTGTTTGTGTAGCCAACACTTGCAGAAAACCATGTCTTATTGTTAAGATGAACAAAGAGATTTCAAGTTAGCAATGTGTATAATTTTCTGATAAACTTCTCTGTGTAAGGAATAGAGACCTGACCACCACTTTCCTAAAATATGTACCAACCCCTGGTGTTGCTTTTCAGAACTGCATTAAATGTGTATGTTGTGGTTGGCATTTCCATGTGTTTATGTCAGTGTTTGTAATTCAATAAATAAATCATTACTATATTACTGGCTGAGCAATGACAGGTGCGGCACAGTTGTACATACATGGATGTTTCTTTGTGTTCTTTTTTATGGTGTTTGAAGGAAAACAGCTTTGTAAAAGGTATAATAAAACCAAGGAGGTGCCAATGTCGGTGGCTGGCAGAAGGTGATATGAAATTTGGCAATAGGCTGCATTTGCTGGCTGCTGCTGCAGGAGGGCAGGGCAAGTGTGTTGAAGACGCTGTGTAAATATTATGAAAAACTCTTGTGTTACAAGTCAGATCTGTTTGTCTTCCTCAGCCTCCCCCAGCCTCACTCATTTGTCTGTCTGTGTCTTTTAGTCTGGTGCAATATGTCTGCAGACAAATGTACCCTAAAGCTTTTTCCATTGGTGTTGCATAGCTTTGCAGGAAAACTACAGCCAGGCAGATACATACAATTAGCAAGCTGGCATAATTGCCTGCCCTGCCCTGCACTTTTTGCTGGAGAGGTTACTCAGTGCTCCCCAGTTGAAAGCAGTCAGGATGCGAAGAGGCATTGGAAAGGGTCTCCAGAGAGGAGCAGGGTCAGGAAAACTCATTTGAACCATGAGGATGTGGCATAAGGTTTCTGGGGCAGGAGTGTGTGAGCTCCTGAGGTGCAGAGGGGAGAACAATGAGGAAGGAACCAGCTGCTGATGAATGACTTCGTTAATAGGATTGTTAATGACTGGTACTCTCTCAAGGGGCATCTTTGGTGTTTCATCTGATGGGATTTCTGTCTGCTCTAGGAGTGGGTGACAGCTACAGATATTAGAGTGACCCTCAACCGTCTGAACACATTTGGAGATGAAGTTTTCAATGACCCAAAAGTTCTCAAGTCTTACTACTATGCAATTTCTGATTTTGCTGTGGGTGGTAGGTGAGTAGACAATAAGACTGTGCTTACTAAAGTTTTTGGTTAGTTTTACTAGACTGCTTTAAAGATACTGATTGTATTCACATGATAACATTAGGCTCTGGTCTTTACTGACTGTCCTAAATCAAAAATGCATTAGAATGAATTTTGCATAATCTGCAAATATTGTGTATAAGCTTTTGTGTCTATAACTTCAGGGCTGACAGAGATCAAATGCTTTTCCTTGATTAAATGAAATATTAAGTGATTTGGGAGGGTAAATGGTAAAAAGAGTTACTAAAATGAAAAACAAAAGAAGAAAATTTTTTCTGCTCTGTGGTTTGTGTGGTTTTTAATGTGTTTTAAAATTGTTCTCTGCCTGTATCTGTACTCTAGAATAACAGTAAGTAGAACATCTCAGTGTCTCTACTTAACATATATTGAGGAAGCTATCTCCTTTGGAGGTCTGGAACACGGTACAACACGGTTGTGGTTGTCCGTTTCTTTTGCCAAAGTCTATTGTAGAATGTTTAAACCATAAGTAGTTGATGATAAAATGTTTTAATAAACAGAGATGAGACCACTGCAGGGTTTTGGACTGTTTGCAGATGGTGGTCCTGAGACTGGGATTTGGCCACATGGGGATTTGTATCCCATAGGGACTGGCTGCACCACCAGTCTGGAGGTCCCTGGGCTTCTGTATTAGTCACCTTTATGCTATTTAATTTCCTGCTGATACCACAATAGCCCACATCAGTGAACATACTGTGTTCTAGGCTCTCACAGGAGAGAAGCTGTGGAAAATTTACTAACCTAAACCCAGCTAAATCTTTGCTTCTCCTTCTCCTACTCCTACATAGTCTGAAGACTGCAAAGGAGTTAGTTAACTTTCTTCCCTTTCTAAATGCCCACTTGGAGAAGGTTGCACCTCTTTGTTTCATAGAATGGTTTGGCCTTGAACACTTCCAGGGATGGGACAGCCACAGCTTCTCTGGGCAACCTGTGCCAGTGTCCCACCACCATCACTGCAGAACATTGATTCCTTATGTCCAATCTAACCCCATCATCTTTCAAATTAAAATTTGAAAGATGTTTAAAATTACTGCCCCTTGTCCCATCACTGCAGACCCTGATGAAAAGTTTCTCTCCATCTTGTAAACCCCTTTTAGATATTAGAGGGCCTCCATAAGATACCCCTGAAGCCTCCTCTTCTCCAGGCTGAAAGGCTGATTTTGTTGTGATATCTACCTTCAAATTTCTCTCATCTCACATTTTGAGATCTGGGCCCTGTTTTTTGGGGTTGCTTTGTGAGTGACCTGGAGCCCTGGAGTTTTGATACCTGTTCCTTGCTTCTCCTGAACCAGGTGCAAATGCAATGGGCACGCAAGTGAGTGTGTGAAGAATGAGCTTGGGAAGCTGGTCTGCAACTGCAAGCACAACACTTTCGGGGTGGACTGTGAAAAGTGCCTTCCTTTCTTCAACGACCGCCCATGGAGGAGAGCGACCGCAGAGAGTGCCAACGAGTGCCTGCGTATGTGCGGCTGCACCCAGGGACAGCCTGTCCGGGGCAGAGTCCTCTGCCTCTGCTGGCAGCCACAAGCTGGCCCTGCCTCGTTTTAACTTGTCTCCGTTGCAGTTAGACAGCATTAAGCACAGTTCATGGGGCTATTGGTCATTCCACTCCTATTCTGTAGGAGCTTTTTGGTAGATCCCCTAGGAATGGGCATCTCCATCCTGGAGAACGATGGGAGCCACCTGTAGGAAAGAGGTGTCCTGCAAAAATGTACAGGCTTGTACTTTATGGGACCCATGGGAAAAAAAATCTGTTTACTATGCTGGAGTATAATTGCTCTTTAAAAAGCTCCTCATTTAGCATCAGCTGATTTTTGTGTTTGGGTTATTGGTTTTTACAGTTACTTGTTGATTATTTCATCTAATTTCTGGACCGCAAATGCAGCTCTGTGTCACGGAACACCGATTTGCTTGGTGTTTTGTCCCAGACGACAGCTCCTGGTAGTTTACTTTATGGGGAAGCTTTTTCAGACAGAAAAGCTTTCTTCCTGTCTGACCTCTGTGTGTCTAGATAGATCCCAGCTGTCTGTGGCTTCCCTCAATAGGCTGGTGAAATTGGGGTGTCCTGCTGTCTAGGGATTTGCAATCCAGGGGAGAATTTCTCATTACAGCATGGAGCAGCCTCATGTTACCTTCTCAAGCTTGTTTGGATGACAGAGATTGGTGTTGCTGTGTGGGAGGACAGCATTTTGGCTGCACGTGGCAGTCTGATGTCGAAAGAAGTGGGATAGAAAATCCTGGTTTTCCTTTGGGCATTGATGAGAATGGTCTTGAGTTTGTTTCAGGTCTTGGAGTGGTTAAAAGCTCCTACTGCAGCTCCTCTGCAGCTGAACTGTGCAAGGTGGGTTTTGTGCTGTGGGGGCAGGCTGGTCACTGGTGGTGCCCTGTCTTTGCAGCATGCGACTGCAACGGGCGGTCCCAGGAGTGCTACTTTGACCCCGAGCTGTACCGCGCCACGGGCCACGGTGGCCACTGCACCTCCTGCGCCGGCAACACAGACGGGCCCCACTGCGAGCACTGCCGGGACAGCTTCTACCGCCTGACCAGCGACGAGGCCTGCTTGCCCTGCAGCTGCAACCCAGTCGGTGAGCAGTGCTGCAAACATGGCTGCTTGCAAACATCCATGCACAAAACCCACTTCTTCTTTTGGTCATGCAGCTCATTGCAAACTCTGGGGTAAAAAGAGGGGGATTGTTTGGATTTCTTTTTCTTTTTTTTTCCCCTACATGTAGGAAATGTTTATTGGATTGTATTTTGGTTTAAGTTATCCTTGGATCTAAATGGGGTTAGGGTGGCAGGGGCAGATGGGTCACCTCTGCAGCACTTACTCCTTCGAATGTATTCTGAAAGAGATTTTTTTTTTTCCACTGTGTATGTGTTACCCTGGATGCTCCCAGTACTAAAAGACTCATTTAAATTCTTAATAACCAAGATTATGTGAGTGGGTATTTCTGGAAGTTGTTCGTGCTGAGGAATTGTAGTGAACTTTAGCTGCTGCATCAGTTTCTCCTACCAAGTATCCAAGCACTAGAAATACAAACCAGTGAAACATTAAACAAAAAGAGGGTGGGGTGAGATAAAGTAAACTCAAAATATGTAGTTAAATTCTTTTTTAAAAAGTTGGGGAGGGGGGTAATTCTGACAGGAGAATAAATCTTTCATCGTGAAGGGAACCACTTAACCTGTAAGGAGTGATCCCATAACTATACCAGCCCACAGCAAGTAAGGGGGAAGGAAGGAAAAGGGTAACCCATAGTAAGATATGATGTGAGGTTTCAAAAGAGTAGCTGGAATAAGTCATTGCTTGCAGCATGCCCTAAAAGCAGCCAGGGAGAAATCTTGCCAGGGTGAATCTCCTATGTAATTTGGTCAGGGAGTCATTCAGTAGTGAAATTTTTGACCAATAAAGGCCCTTTCTTCTTCTGACTGCTCTCCTGGGTCCTTGTGTCAGACCTTACTTTAAGAGGGGTGAGGGTTGGTGTTGGCTGAGACAGTCGAGAAGATGCAGAGATGTGACTTCTCAGGTCTTTAGGGCGGCTTTCAAAGGCCTTTATAACTTAGCCATTAACTTGTATACCATGACACCCTGACACCCAGGGTATATTTGAATCTCCTGGGTATGTTTGGGTTGTTACTTTTTGTCCAAGTACTCTTTTTTCCTAAGTAATCCTAAGTGAGACTGCAAAGGGGATTTGAACTTTGGCTGCATATGGTAAAGGTTTTTTGAGTTCTTCTGTCCCATCTAGCCTAATCATCTCATAATTCTTCACTTTGCTATAATCTTCTGGTGTGAATTGAAGTGGAAACAAGCAACTATTTCTGTATATTAAAGTATTTTTCTTCTGGTAGTTAACTCTTACAGTGCTGACAGCTCCAAGCCTGCCAGCTACATGGATGCTTGTGAGAATGCATTTTGTCCACTATGGATTAAAGAAACCTGCTACTGCTTTATGTGCAAGACCGCTTGAATGGAGCAGTACTGAGGAAGGTGTCCTTCCAAAAATGAGGGTTTTGCTCAAGAGTTTACTAGGATTCATAGGGGCACATGCAGCCTTGCTCCAAGGAGGCAGTTTAGTCTTTAAATGCAATTTAGGAATCAAGGAAGGAAATTGGAGTGTAAAAGCGAGAGGTCAGGGAAAGGGGAGATGGTGGTTAGGGGGAACACAAGGGATTCAGGGAATAAAATCTTGGAAGTTACATATTGCAGAGTAAAACCTGGAATTGAACCACAGAATTTGAGGCATGCAAATGTAGCACTGATGATGAAGCAGGAGAAGGCAATTTGAAGTTAAAATTTTATTTTATATATAAAGAGGTTGGTTGGTAGGAATAAAAGGCTGAATATAGTTTGGGAAGACTGGATAACAATTCATCTGTGTAGACCTGCCAGGGGAAAAATCCCTGTGAACTAGAGGCAGTCTTTAGGTAAGTTGTCACTTATCAGCTTGAGGCTGTGCTTCCTGCTTTCTTCTGTTATTTCTTGCCTGTTTTGTAAAGTTGGAATAGCTGATGGAGCCATATGTCTGTGCTGAGGTGCCTGTCTCTGCTGTCCCCACAGGCTCCCTCAGCACACAGTGCGACAGCTACGGCCAGTGCAGCTGCAAACCCGGTGTGATGGGGGAAAAGTGTGACCGGTGCCAGCCAGGGTTCCACTCCCTCTCCGAAGCTGGGTGCAGGTAAGGGGGATTGCAGCTCTCTAAAACAAAAACTAGACTTTCTTTAAAGCTTTCTCTATGTGGCTCTTACTGAACTACCCTCTCTCCTGACTCTCCCAGGCCCTGTTCTTGCAATGCTGCTGGCAGCACAGGGGAATGCAACGTTGAGACAGGGCGGTGTGCGTGCAAGGACAACGTGGAAGGATTCCACTGTGAGAGGTGAATTTTTCTTCCTGTGGCTTTGTTTCAAGAATGAAAGACATTTGAGCGGGGACCTGGAGTTAAGCATCAGGGAAATTATTTCTCTTTCCTTTACATCTTCAGATGCAAACCTGGATTTTTCCATCTGGATTCCTCCAATCCAAGAGGCTGTACCCCCTGCTTCTGTTTGGGACACTCTTCAGTCTGCACCAGTGCTGTGGGCTACAGTATCCATAGCATCACCTCCAACTTCGAGTTCGGTAAAATTGAGCTTTCCTTTGTATCTCAGGTTGGGCTGAAGACTCGAGTCAGAAGCAATTAAAAAAACCCAACTCTTTCTTTGCTGTGCAAGACCACAAACCTTGGGCAGGCAGGTCTATAATCCCTCTTTTGGAAGTGCTGAAGCTACCTGGAGCTGCGATGTCTGCAGCTTGTTTGTTCAGATGGGGGGGAAGGAATTCACAGCTCTGGCCTCGGGCGCACAGTTTTTGTACACCGTGCAGGTGCAAGTGGGAATTGCAAATAGAAACCTTTTCTAGCCTGAGAGGTGTGCTGACAAAGCACAGTTATCTCAGTTCTAGAACCAAATCAGGACTTTCTGATTGAGAGGATCAAAATCACTTTAGATTTGGGGTTTACATGACTCTGAATAAAACACAGTTGTATTTCCAATGAGTCTGTAAGCCCAGGAAAAATCTGGTTTTTTCATTCAGTTAGTTTCCTGTGTATGCATATTTTCATGCTGCGTAGTCTGAAAAGAACATATTTGAAATTAAAATTCCACTGGAGAGCAGTTCGTACAAAGGCTGCAACTCTCAACAAGTCATAGGGGACTGCAGCTTTTTTTATCTCTGCTTAAGCTCTTTAGAAAAGAAGGTTTTGGACAAGTAATTGTCACAGAGTTCAAAGTTCAGAGGTTTCAAGTCAGCACTTGAGTTAGGGGCTTAAATTGGAAAGATGGTGTTTACTGTCCAAATTCTTCTGCACAGCTGCTTTCTGCAGCCTGTCAGTGCCCGTGCACATTAGATTAACTAAGACATGAACAGTGTGACATGAGAAGTGTGTGCAAATCTCCATCTTCCAAGGGTGTTAATTATTGCCCGTCTGATTCTTCAGGACAGGACGAGTGGCGTGCTGAGCAGCGTGATGGCTTGGAAGTCTTGCTCCGGTGGAGTGCTGAGACCCAGGATATCTCTGTTATCTCGGACACCTACTTCCCCATGTACTTCGTTGCACCACGTAGGTCATTCTAAAAGCATGGCTTTCTGTGCCGCTTGTGCCCTTTGTGTTCTGTCCTCTAACTGTAAGGATTTCTTCCCCTTTCAGGCAAGTTCTTGGGCAACCAGGTGTTGAGTTACGGGCAAAACCTGACCTTCTCCTTCCGCGTGGACAGGCAGGACACGCGCCTCTCTGCAGAGGACCTGGTGCTGGAAGGGGCTGGGCTGAGAGTATCGGTGCCGCTCATTGCCCAGGGCAACTCCTACCCCAGTGAGAATGTGCAGACGTACACCTTCAGGTATGGTGGGAGCAGCTGGCACCTGGCCTGGGCCGCCTTTGGCCTCTGAGCTCTTGAGGAAACAGACATCATTAAGTTTAAGCTTATGCAGGTGATGTTGCAATAGCATGGCGCTGTTTCGAAGGGAGCTTTGAGAGGTTGCAGCTGTTAGCAGCTGAAAGCTGTGCTAATGATGCATGCCTCTTCTCCCCAGGCTCCATGAGGCTGCAGATTACCCGTGGAGGCCTGCTCTTACGGCATTTGAGTTCCAAAAGCTTCTCCACAACTTGACTTCCATCAAGATCCGTGGGACATACAGTGAGAGAAGTAAGTCGCTGAGCAGAACGTCGCAGAAGAGGGGGCAAACTCATCTGTCTAGTGCTTGGATTGCTTCACTGTAGGGCCCAGCCATAAATAGCAGTGGCAGCTTATTTGGCAAAGCTTGTGCCAGTGGCTTTTCACCTGGCCTTCCCGTGTGGCATCTTCTCCCAGGCCTCCTGAAGAGGATATGGGAAAGAAAAATGTTGTCTTCAAATGTCTGGAAGCTGAATGCTTATCAACTGCTGATTCCTTGCTCTAAACATGGGAATTTTTCTTTGTTGTATAGCCATTATCCTCCAGTTGGTAACAATACATAGTACAGAGTCCTGAAGGACACAGTAGGATGGAGGACGTTTACAACACTTGGCTTTAAGTTTCACTACACTGGGAATGGTTACATCCCCCCTCTTTCTGGGTCTTGCCTTGACATGACAAATGGGAAGGACAAGGTCCCTAAAGTGCTGCCTGTGCAGAATCTGAGAGAAAGTTCCTCATAATGAAGATTTATAAAAACGGGCATGAATTAGAAGCACAAATATGTCCTTAGGTATTGCTGTGTGATGAATTTTTGCAGAAAGATGCAAAGGATGAATTTGCATTTGGGAAAGGTGGGACAACTGCAAGTGTTTTCAGAGGGGTGGCCAGTAATGAGGAATGTGGGGTTGTGAAATGGAGGGGAAGAAAGGTGTGGAGCAAACCATCCCTGAGTGCTGTAGCCACTGCTAGTATGTGGGAGCTGAGGCTCTGGTCACTGCACTGGAGCTGCTGCAATGGTACAAACACAGTGGTATAAGTTAAAAGCCAGCAATGTTGTGTCTGGGTTCTGTTTTACTATAGGTAAGGGGCTGGGAGTATAGGAGGGAAGTGCTGAAATGCCAGAGGAAGGAATGGTTTTAGAGGAATAGTCGAAGAGTTTGTCCTGAGGCATGATGGTGTATTAAAATTGCTGGAGACATGGTCTGTTCTGTCTTGAAAGCCAGGAGTTGATTTTGGTATTTGATTTGGAAATGGAAACTGTACCCATGTAAAATATAACTTAATTTTAATTGACTGTACTTGCTCAGCTGCTGTTCTCAGATTGTCCTCTGTGTTGTCATTCTCATCTTTCCTGCCCTGCACGTTCCCTTGGTGAGCTCTAGTGCATCTTTTCTCATCTCTCTAAACCTTCCGGGAGGGTTTTGCATCTTGATTCACCTTACCAGCTGCAAGCACCCACCTGCTTGTACTAACCCACATTCAGCTGTGTTTGGGGAGGCAGTGATGATAGCCTTTGTCATTACAAAGGGTTTGCCCCTTGGTGCTTTCTAGGTGCTGGTCACCTGGATGATGTCACTATCACAAGTGCTCGTCCCGGACCTGGTGTGCCCGTGGCCTGGGTGGAGAGCTGCTCATGTCCAGTGGGATACGAGGGACAGTTCTGTGAGCGCTGCATCTCTGGGTACCGGCGAGAGACCCCAAGCCTCGGACCCTACAGCCCCTGCGTGCCTTGCACGTGCAACGGGCACAGTGAGACATGTGATCCCGAGACGGGTAAGAGGGGCTGACCAAACAGGGAGCAGCAAGAGGGTGGTTCTTCCTTTCTGGGTTGGACAATGAAGCAAAACTCATATCCCTCTCTATTCCAGGAATGTGCAATTGCAGGGATAACACAGCAGGGACTCACTGTGAGAAGTGCAGCGATGGGTATTACGGCGATGCCACGGCTGGCACAGCCTCAGACTGCCAGCCCTGCCCATGCCCGGGCATCTCGAGCTGTGCCATTGTGCCCCGCACCAAGGAGGTTGTGTGCACCAGCTGCCAGGCTGGCACTACAGGTGTGTTCCTACAGAAAACATCTTTTTCTACAAGCACATGGTTGTGGAAATGTGTCTCCTGCTAGTTCTTGTTCTCTGATCCACAATGAGTGGCTCTGAAAGCTGCTGTGTCTTGTGGTTCAAATCCTTCTCCCTTCCTCAGCCCTGTTTTCTGTCCTGTGTGAGGCTTGGGGCTTCACATGTTTTTCATGCCTGTTTCTTGAGAACAAAAGGCTTGATCTGCAAAGTCTCACCATTTCTGTGCTGTATAGGAGAGCCATACTGCTTTCTAATAGAGCTCTGATGATGGCATGGTGTTGGGCAGAAAATAGATTTGAAAGAGCCAGGAAGGCAGGTCAGACTGAAATAAAATTAGAAGACTCAGTTTGCCAGCAAGTGAGGCACTACAGGATGCTTCCTAGGAAGAGCAGGAAGGCTGCAGTGACTCACAAACACTGCCCCAAAAAATACAAGACTAGTGCTCAGCAGTGTTAAGGAGAAATACGTTAAGAGATACAGATCTTTTTTTCTTAGCAATAAGCTGTGAAGTCCAAGCATATAGCTGAGTTTTTAAGCAGAAGGTTTTGTTCTGCCTGCAAACAGCAAGGAAGCCATAGGATGGTTGGCAGCCTTCATGCTTCTCTGCTGATATTATGCGTCACATGGCAGAGTCCAAAGTACAGAACACCTGCAAATTCTTACGCTTAGGAAAGCCTCTGACCAAGCACAGAAGCAGCTCGTGGCAGTTCCTGTGAGTGCCACTGTGTTGGGAACCAAAGCAAAGTCCAGGGCCCAGGTTCCCTTCAGCTCAGGTGTCTGTAGCAGCTGAGCTTTCTTGTAGCTATGTGATTGCAGAAATGTTCCTTCTGTCTCACACCACCTTTTTTGGGATGTGAGGAAAAAGGGGGTTTGTATGTGCAAGAGCTGCCTAAGAAATGGAGCTCATAACTGGCTGGGGAGGTCAGATCTTCAGTAAGTGTAGGAAGCTGCTGAATCGGATGCTTCAGTGGCTGCCCATGGAGGTTTGGCAGTCTTGTTGGCAGCGGAGCTTCCTGGAGCAGTGATGCCCCACAGAGCTCTACTTATTTGGATTCTTATATTAACAACAAATTGCAGCAAATAGGTTTGGCTTAAAGGGATAGGAGGGGAAGGAAGAGTGGAAATAATTCATAATGCAAAGTTCCAGCTTGAATTTAGAGATGAGGAGGGATTTGTGTCTGGCCCCAACAGAAGGATGATAGGGAAGAAGCTGAAGGGTTTACTTTTCAGAAGGGACTGCAAAGGGGATCCATGTGAGATGGCAGCAAAGGGCTTTTTGCTGCAGCACCCGTGTCTGCGTTGTGTCCCAGGCAAGAGGTGTGAGCTGTGTGATGACGCCTATTTTGGAGACCCACTGGGGAAAAATGGTGCTGTGAGGCCCTGCCGCCTGTGCCAGTGCAATGACAACATTGACCCCAACGCCGTGGGCAACTGTGACCGCCAGACCGGCGAGTGCCTCAAGTGCATCTACAACACCGCTGGCTTCTACTGTGACCGCTGCAAGGATGGCTTCTTTGGGAACCCCCTGGCCCCCAACCCTGCTGACAAGTGCAGAGGTGAGACTTGCTTCTTCTTGCATTTAAAAATGGTTTTGTCCCCAAGAGCTGCTGTCAGGCTGTCACTTGTGCCTGTCAGCAGCAGTGTGTGGCTTTACCCTGGTTAGGTGGTTCGAGCTTGCTAAAATCCTTGTGTTTGTGGCCACTTAGTGCCATCGAAGCAAAAGCATTGTGCGATACAGGGGCTGGGTGGCCGTGTGGTTTGGATCTAGGCTCATTAGGGTAAGTACCGACACCACAAGGGATTTCTAACTTTGTGCATGTTTCTCCGTACCTTTTTATTTTTGCAGCTTGTCACTGCAATCCCTACGGCACTGTGAATCAGCAAACAATCTGCAATCAAGTGACTGGGCAGTGCGAGTGCTTGTCTCACGTCACTGGGAGGGACTGCAGTGCCTGTGAGCCTGGATTCTTCAACCTCCAGAGTGGACGTGGCTGTGAGAGGTAAGGTTTGCCTTGGCTTGCGGCAGAGAGACCCTGATCTTGGAGGGTCTGTGATTACACTGTGCAGGAATGTGATGTTTGTCACAAGTAACAGGCATGCCTCAGTGGTGCTGTGGGTGGGGAAGAGCAGTGGTCAGGGAGCAGCTACTAAGGCTGTACAAAAAGCCTGACTTATAAATAGCTTTATAAAAAACTCTAAATCAGGGTTTTAAATAGAAAACTGCTGCATGACTTCATGACTGTAGCAGGGGCTTGTGGGTTCCCTTTTTAGTGCAGGCAGCAAGTGACCTTGCACAGTTCAAAAGCTCAGTGCCTCGCCTGCTGCATCTGCACAGCAAGAAAAGTAACTTTGGGCAAATGCAAATGTTGAGCTGCACTCTTCAGAGAGGCACTTGCCCCATGTGTCCCTTCTGTGTTACATCTGATGTGCACCTTCCTCCCCCAGGTGCAACTGCCACGCACTGGGCTCCACCAATGGGCAGTGTGACATACGAACCGGGCAGTGCGAGTGCCAGCCAGGCGTCACCGGCCAGCACTGTGACAGATGCGAGGGCAACCACTTCGGCTTTGGCTCCGAAGGCTGTAAACGTAAGTCTTGAGGGGCCATAACAAGGCAGATGGGAAGGATGTTGCACACCCAGCCTTGCCTTTGCTTTCCTTCTGCCTCTGGGAAGGTATTTTGTCGCCTCACGCCACATCACAGCAAAAGCTGACACTTCTATGTCCACACTGTGTGTGATGAAATTTGATTTCTGTACTATAGCTTATCCCCTTCTTCTTTTGTTACCTTTTTCTTGTTTGACTTACTAGATATCCAGCTTAATAGATACCTACTTCTCCTTGGTGTAAATACATTCTCTGCATCTTGGCCTCCAACAGCCCTGTTTCCTAACGTGTTCCTGCACAGTTACTCTGTAGATGGCCTCAGTATACGGATTCTGTTTTGAGGAGCAGCTGATCTTGTAAACATGATTGCAAAGCAGGATGAACCAACTTTCCTCACTGATAACCCTGCCTGTAAAGAGCAGGAGAACTAACTGCAGTTGGTTACAATGAAGTGGGGTAGAATGATGCTTTGTGGGAGAGGTAATAGCAACACTGAACGCACAGTGAATGTTGGATCCTGTTTGTGAGTAGAAGCACTGCAATCAGAAGTGAGGTCCAGCTGCGGGTTTGTTCCCCATAGCTTTTCCAGACATTTTAGGGTATTAAGGCTATCCTCTTATCCTGTGAGTTTTAGGGTATTTCTGCCTCTTCTGCAGTCTGACTGAGGTTTAACTTCCCTGCAGCCTGTGACTGTGATCCCGAGGGCTCACAGTCCCTGCAGTGCCAGGAGAATGGCCACTGCGAGTGCAAGGAAGGCTTCGTGGGGAGCCGCTGTGACCAGTGTGAGGAGAACTATTTCTACAACCGCTCATGGCCAGGCTGCCAGGAGTGTCCAGCCTGTTACAGATTAGTGAAAGATAAGGTAAGGCCACAAACAGTGCTGTTGTAGCACTGGAGACAGTGGCATGTGTCCACTTGTGCAGCATTCTGGCTGGTGGCTGTTGGTGGTTGCTGAAAGCAGAGAGGCTCAAGGTGCTTTGCTATGTCATAGCTGTGCTCTGTCCCTCTCCTAGGTGGTGGAGCAACGTCAAAGGCTGCGGGAGTTGGAAAATCTTATAGCAAATCTGGGTACCAGAGAAGAAACAGTAACTGATGAAGCCTTTGAAGAGAGATTGAAGCAGGCAGAAAGAGAAGTTACGGAGTTGCTCCATGAAGCACAAAAAAGCAAAGGTGAGTTGACCTGATCAGACATGGACCAATTAAATGAGCTTTGCCTGATATTCCTGTTCCCTTTGGAGACAGCAAGTTTTATTTGAAGCCAGGGCTGTGCTCCAGGATTGACAGCTATTTCAGGCAGCACTGAGTCAATGAATGCTATTATCAAAACAGCAGTGCCTGTGCTTTTATCCATGCTGTTCTACCAGCGGTCTGTGTTGTAAATGGAAGTAAAGGTCTGCTTCTAGCTCTGTGTGGATGCAAGTGTTTTACATTACCCTCGTCTCTAGATGGAAAGGAGGGTTTTATTTGTTAAACAAGCAGAAAACTTTCCAGTATACTTACTATGCTTTAAATTTGCTCAAATGTCTTGGGATCAAATTGTTCTTGTTGGGATATAATCAGTGATCAGAATGGAGGCTTCAAAATCCTGATGGCAAACTTAATTATCCCACCATAAAGTGCAGAATGTTCTGAAGAGTGCTGTTTTTCCTGTTAAACTCTGCTTCAAATTGATTCTTGTATTGTCAGTCCTACCACAGGATGTCTGTGAGCAGGATGTTTGTCATGACTGTGGCAGTGGTTTGTCCTTAGGGTCTCTTTAATGTATAAGATGGTGCGTGTTTTGGAAAAGAGAACCTTGAAGACTATTGACTTTGCAGTAAAAGATGTTCCCCTGGGAGCTGGTTCAGTGATTTCAGACCACTTTGGGAAAATTTGTCCTCTTTGTGTGAAGCTGGGAAAAAGCTAACACGCATCTAATGCTGGCATTTGCTTGGGAAGATTTTTACCAGTGAGAATGATTGCTTAAGCTTTTTTCAGCTTTAGCTGAGATAGATTTACACTGCCTGCTTGGCATCTGTGTCTAGATAATAGTCCCACATAAGGGGGTAGCAGGGTGGGGATTGGAAAAAGATGAGGGAATGGATTTGGTTTTGTGGTGGAATTTTTGATCTCTCTTTCCATGTCTTGAATCATAGAATCATTTAATTTGGAAAGACCCTTAAGGTCGAGTCCAGCTGTTCCTTGCCCCCCAGCACTGCCAAGGCCATCACTAACCCATGTCCCCAGGCACCACATCCACACAGCTTTTAGATCCCTCCAGGGATGGTGATTCCACCATTTCCCTGGGCAGACTGTGCCAGGGGTGGACAGCCCTTTCAGTGAAGAAATTTTTCTAATATCCAATCTGAACCGGCCCTGGCACAGCTTGAGCCTGTTTCCTCTGATCCTGTCGCTGTTCCTTGGGAGCAGAGCCTGACCCAGCCTGACCCAGCACCCTCCTGTCAGGGAGTTGTGGAGACCCAGAAGGTCCCCCCTGAGCCTCCTTTTCTCCAGGCTCAACCCCTCCCAGCTCCTTCAGCTGCTCCTCATCAGACTTGTGCTCCAGACCCTTCCCCAGCTCCAGGTTCTTCTCTTACTAAGAGGGCAAGGTAAATGCAACAAAAACTACCCTTTGAAAATCTGTGCACACGTATAGGAGTTATTTCTGTTTTTCTGTGGTAGTATGTTTTTGAAATGTGTCAAATGTTCATATTCAATACTTAAGATGTGCTACAAGGTATTTGGGAAAAATCTTAATTTTGGAGTTCTGTGGGCTTCTGCTTGCACTTTAATTCTTGGTAACACTCTCAGCTTTTCAAAAGGAACTGCCTTGGTTGTGAGGCACATACCTTTGCTGTGATGCCTCCATTATGAAGATGCTGTTGTGGGAAGTTACCTGGTGGTCCAAAAATTTGGGGAAGTTTGAGTGCCTTATAAGTCCTACATATGAGTGAACCAAGGCTCTATCCTGCCAGCTTTTGTCAGCCCTTTGGTTTGGGGAGAGTTTGGAGTGGGTTTGCTATTCCACACAGCTCCTAGCTGTTTCCCTATGGAGCTCCCTGTATCTTTCTTCGGCATAGCCATTGTTGCCCTGAGTGTGGAAGAATGTACATTTGCACTACTCCTCTGTCTCTGCTTAATTTCTAGGAGTTAAGCTAAAGAGAATTCACAAAACAGACATTTCATACCCATCGAGGAGCAGCTCTCTTGTCATTTTAAGTCAATGAGAGAGGTAAAACATGGTTCTGAACACAAAATCCCTCATCAGAGTCAGTTCCAACACCCAGCGGGATTGTCTTATTACTTGTTAATGGCTTTTCATTTCTCCTGTTTGGTGCACATTCTTATTATGACTTTGATCTCAAGCTAAGTGACTTTTGAAATGGCTTTGCTGGTTCCTTTTCAGTAGGGGATTAACCTACCAACACGGTGCCTGCAGTGGTAAGCTGCTGCTCCAGCTTCTCTTCCTGCTCTCATTAATTTCGCTTCCTCTCTTTTCTGTCATCTGTTTCAGACGTAGATCAGGGCCTCATGGATCATCTGAAAGACATCAACAGCACCTTAGTGAGTCAGCTCAACAGGCTGAGGAACATCCAGGGCACAGTGCGGGACACGGAGAACCTGGCGGAGCAAGCCCGGGTGCGGGTGGAGGACACTGAGGACCTGATCAGCTTGGCTTCTGATATGTTGGAGAAGGCCAAGATGGCAGCTGACAACGTGGTGAGTGTGCTGCTCACACAGCTGGGAGAGGGTGAGGGCCTTTCCTTCTGTGCCTCTGCTGTGTTTCTTCACTTGCTCTCTCCCTCATAGCAAATTTGCATCAAGATCATGGGAAATCAATGAAGGAAGTTCACCACTGTCTGTCACAGATTGTGTCTCATCCCAAACCAACATAAAAAGTCCTAAATCAATATTAGCACTGTTATTTTTCAAGGGATAACCAGTGGTGGAAACTGCATGGGCTTAAGAAAAACATACAGAGAATGAGAAGTAGGTTAGACACATCTCTAAGCATTTAGATCATGACAATAAATATATAAAGCAAAGATGAATAAAAGATGAAAAAAGAGCTTTAAGGGTTTTTTTTCCTTTCTTTTCCAGTCCATTACACCTCCAGAACAAAGTGGGGACCCCAACAACATGACTCTGTTGGCAGAAGAGGCCCGTAAGCTGGCAGAAAGGTAGGCTGTGGCAAGACACACTCATTGTGGCCTATGTCAGGGCCCTGCTCTTCCCTACAAGGGGGAAGCAGAATTCAATTTGCTGGATAGGAGACACACACCCTTTGCAGTGTAAGAGACTGGTGCTGTGGGATGATGACTGTGTAGCACTGACAGCAAACATTAGTCATGTGGATGACAGGAATGGCAACCATCTTCCACTGCAAATGTTTCAGCATCTCCCATATGTAAATCTGGGGGAAGGAAGGGAGGAAGGAAGGAAGGAAAAGTAAGAGAGACTATAATTGAGAAATGAGGATAAAAACTATTGGCTGGCAAATCTAGTGGCATTATTTTTCTTCTGTCATCTTGTCCAGGCACAAAAAGGAAGCTGATGAGATTGTTCGCACAGCCAAGGCTGCAAATGATACTTCCACGGAAGCATATCAACTGCTGCTGAAGACCCTGGCTGGAGAAAACCAAACTGCAATTGATATTGATGAGCTCAACCAGAAGTGAGTCAGTAACAGAAAATTGTTTTTATTTCCTGACTTTAAAGCAGTGCTTAAAACTAAGACAACCCTCTGTATGCTTTGGATTTTACAGGTGGTGATTTTCAATTTCTTGGCCTCTCTCTTACTAAGTTCACTTCTACAAAAAATACTGTAACATAACTGGATACTTGCGGATTTTTTAGGTACAATCAAGCAAGGAATATTTCTCGAGACCTAGAGAAACAGGCCAACAAGGTGCTTGTGGAGGCAGAGGAAGCTGGAAACAGAGCCCTGCAGATCTACGCTAATCTCACCAGCCTGCCTACTGTGGATTCCACGGGGCTAGAGGTACATGGGGGCACCATCATGTGCAGTATTTCCTGAAGATGGCTAGTTTGCTGGCATACCTTGCATGTGCTCTGCTAATGGTCTCTGCATAAGAATGGTCTGTGAGTCTTTTGTCCATCTAGGCATAATCCAGCTTTTACACAATTCAAACATTTATGCAGGAGATTTAAATGCAGAAAACTACCTACATAAACCCCACCTCCCCCAGTCTCTGAAGGACAAAAATCTGAGTGAAATGTTTGCCAAACATCTTGGCTTGACTGTAGAAGTGCAAAAATTTACCACCTGTTCAGGAATTCTTTAACATTCAGGAATCTGTGTGTGTGATTTCCACCTGCAGAATGAAGCAAATAAGATCAAGAAGGAAGCAGAGGAACTGGATCAACTAATTGCCAGGAAGCTAAAAGATTATGAGGACTTGAGAGAAGATATGAAGGGAAAGGAGCTAGAAGTAAAGAACCTCTTGGAGAAAGGGAGGACAGAACAGCAGGTCAGTTCCGCTTTGCGCAGGCTTTTGTTCCCTGGGGAGAAAAAAAACCAAGGAAGACAAGTAACTGGCCAGATGGGAAAGATTTAATCTTATTCAGTCTTAGTGTTATTTATTGATTATGAGAATGCTGAAGAAAGGCCCCAGAAAGAAGATGCAGAAAGTTGTTAAAAGGAACGGCTATGAGGCTGTATGGGAAAATAGGAGATATTTGCCAGATGTGGTGTCAACTTTGTATTCAGAACAGTATTCCCAAAGTACATACACTCACCTGGTCTCGGAGGTCCAGAACTTGCTGTTCTGGACAGCATTGTTGTTTGAGGCTGAGCAGTGCTTTTCCATGCACCAACACGATTGTCTTTCAGAAAGTGGGAATACATTGATACATGTCATGTCTCCTCAGACTGCAGACCAGCTCTTGGCTCGAGCAGATGCAGCAAAAGCCCTGGCAGAAGAAGCTGCTCGGAAGGGCAATGGCACACTACAGGAGGCCAATACCATTCTCAGCAACCTGAAAGGTAAAGAGGCAGCACTCGGAGTGAATCCCTCAATTCCAGTGTGACAAGTCACTTGGCAGTAGGATATTCTGGTTAAAGAGGCCCTGCTATTGCCCTTACCTGAGTGTTGGGTTTTTTCTTTTGGCTTGTTTTTCTTTAAAGAAAAAATAGAAGTGTTTTTAGGGACTGGAAATTTCCTTTTAACTTCCTTATTTAGCATCAGAAGATGTGCAATAGGGAGAGCTGACCCCAGTTTGCTCTTGACCCCTCCAATGTCAGGGCAGCAAAGCCTTGGGTAGCTTGGTCAAAGGAGCATCCCAAGGCTCTTCTGGAGCATGTGATAAGGAACTGCTTTGCCCCCTTAGACTTTGACAGGCGGGTGAACGATAACAAGACAGCGGCCGAGGAGGCGCTGAAGAAGATCCCTGCCATCAGCCAGACCATTGCAGAGGCCAACAACAAGACACGCCAAGCAGAGCTGGCACTGGGTAATGCTGCTGCCGACGCCCGCGAGGCCAAGGCCAGAGCAGATGATGCTGAGAAAATCGCCAACTCCGTTCAGAAGGTGAGTCTGCTGCAGCTCACCTCTGAGATACTGTTGTCTGATTGCATAAACTCCTGTCCCAGTATTTCCTGGTGAGCCCTGTGTGCTCTCTGCTGTATTCCCGACTGCGAATGCAAATTGTGGCAAGATAGGAAATCAGCACATTTTGATGAGAAGGATTGAAGGAAGTGCTGCACCTTCACCACCTTTTTCCATCCTCTCCCACCTGTTGGCTGCAGAGTGCTGCTGCTACCAGAGCCGAAGCCGACAAGACCTTTGCTGACGTGACAGGACTGGCCAGGGAAGTGGATGACATGATGAAGCAGCTGCAGGATGCAGAAAAAGAGCTGAAGCAGAAGCAGGCAGATGCTGAGCAGGATATGAAGATGGCAGGCGAGGTAAGTACTGCTGGCAGGTGACAGCAGTAGCTAGGAGCCGCCTTCTCCCTGCTATCCTGGCAATGAAGGCTTTCCTCCTGCTCTCCTCTTGCAAAGACAGTGCTGGGTCCAGCCAATATTCCAACTCTTCCAAGTGTAAGTGGGACTGAAAAGGAGACAAGTTCTGGTGCATTAGCATAGGCTCCCTGCTGGAATTTGAGAGCTACTTTTACTTTAATTAAAACCTGACTTGTAGCCCTATTGATTCCATCCTGCCTTTTACTGCAAAATCCTGCTCGGTTTTCAGGGATCCCCATCCTGAAATACTCAGAAGACCGATTAACTTGAAGATTGTCAGTCTTCTCCCCAGCCCTGTGATAAAGATCTTTGTGCAGGATTGTTATCCTGGTGTGAGGAGGCAGTGATGTGGTGACTAACTGCAGAGGAGAGGCAACAGTTTTGTAATCCCTACACCTTTTTTGTGCTCTCACTTAATTTTTTTATGTCCTGCAGGCTTCACAGGCTGCCCAGGAGGCGGAAGACAATGCAAGAAAAGCTAAGAACTCTGTGAACAGCCTACTCACTGTCATTAATGATCTGTTGGATCAGCTAGGTAAGACTGTCCTTAACGTGCTCTATGCCTTTGAGTGTTTTCCTGATGTGTGCTGGCTCTCCTGCCAATGTTGTGTGAGGAACCAGATGGATCTGTAGACCTCTTGAAATGGGGTTTGTGTGATTTTGGCAAAGACTTTGGGTTTTTTTCTTTCCTGAGTAGCCTCAGAGCTTGTTGTGCAATGCTCAGTATTGGTTTTCTGCAAACTGAAGACTTCTTGAGGCAGTGGGGATGTCACCCATATGGTTGGTCCTGTTTCAGACACTGTCTCTAATGCAGAGATGGCCCGATGGAGGTCTGCTGTGGGGTCAGCTGTGTGAGCACCCAGGGTGTCAAAGGGTTTAATGCACTTCACTATTTGCTTGTGGCTTTTCAGGGCAACTGGAGACAGTGGACTTGAATAAACTGAGTGAAATTGAAGATACCCTGAACAGTGCCAAAGACCAGATGAAAGATAGTGACCTGGACCAGAAAGTGTCTTTCCTTGAGAGAGAAGCAAAGAAGCAAGATGATGCGATACAGGCCTACAACAGGGACATTGAAGAGATCCTGAGGGACATTAGCAACCTGGAAGACATCAGGAAGACCTTGCCATCTGGCTGTTTCAACACCCCGTCCATTGAGAAACCCTAAGGGTGTGCTGGGGGTGGGGGGAATTGCCCCAGGGAGCGGTGGTTTGGCCGTGGAGTGCCTTAACACACATTACCTTCTCCAAATCCCCAACTCTTCGCTGCTTGCAGCCACTGTTTTGTTTCCAAATCAGGATAAATTGAAAGGGGTTTTTTTTGTTTTGTTTTTGTTTGTTTGTTTGTGGGTTTGTTTGTTTTGGGTTTTTGTTTTGTTTGGGGGTTTTTTTTGGGTTTTTTTTTGAGAAGCAAATTAAATATCCGTCTTTGGGCATCAAAGGGTTTTTTTTATATAGATGGTTCTCCTGAGCACTCCACCTTTGCCCCTTCCTCAGATACAGTTTCCCTTTGATTAGTGCAAGGATGAGAGATGCTCTGGACTCTTTATACTGTGGTTCAGAAATAACCATGTGAGCTGTATACAGCAAGGCAAAACTAACCCAACTTTCTCTCCTGTGTTCTCCTTTTGACTGTCAAGTCCCCAGTCCTGGAGCTCTTCATCCCTATGAAGGAGGGGGATGGCTACCAAAGTATTACTGTAATGGCCAGTATAGCTGCACTCAATTCAGATCCTTCTTCCTGCTTCTAACCCTGTGAATTTATTTTTTTCATCCTTACCTAGTGGCCAATCCAACAGTGTTGGTAGCCTTTGACAAAATAGCTGAAGCCTCTTTCTGAAATGCTTTCTGTGATGATGCATTGCTGTGAGAAAAAGGCAGCCTCTGATTGGAGCTCTTTGGGAAGATAGGATACTGGTGGAATGGTGGGTCTTGCCAGTCCCACTCCTCTGTTCTGTGGAGAAGTTTTGGGTCTGGTCTGAAAGCTGCTACCTGCTGGGTAGTCCAGACTGCCAGAGTGTGGAAGCCACGAGCTGCATTCCCATCTGTTGCTACTGAATTTGCAGAGGATCTGGTTTTCTGGGCTTGGAATGTCTGACTGACAGATGAATTTGTTGAAGCAGGACAAGACTTGCTGAAGAGGAGAGGTGCCATCTGGAGAGCTGACAGCTGCACTGACCTCCCTGCTGAATGTCTTTGGGTGGGGAAGGAAGGGGGCACATGAGTGGAAATGGAAAGGTCTTTCTTTCTCCCCATCTTTTTCCTCAAGGAGGACAGTGGCATTTTTATCTCTCCTGCCATTGCTCTGGCCTTTTGCCTGTTTTAAAGCTGGCAGGAAGAGCTGGAATTTCCTGGTGCCCTCCTTTCTTTTTGCCTCCGGATCTCCCCTTCACTGTAAAGCTACCACAGCACAGGGACCTCAGGCCAGGCTCAGGTGGCAGCTCTGCCTTTCACACCACTCCCACCTCCTCCACAAAGGCTCCCTCCCCACGCAGTGCTCACTGGTGCTGGGTGGGAGTGGTGGGGAGCCCCTCACTCCAAGACAAGAGCATCCTCTGCAGCTTCCTCCTTGCCTCCAGCCTGGCATCCCTCCCCCCTTTCCCTGAGATCCAGTATATATCTATTTTTAAACACTATGCAACTTTGTACGTTTGCGTAGCGGGGAAGAAATTATTATCTGACACACTGGTGCTATTAATTATTTCAAATTTATATTTTTTGTGTGAATGTGATTTTTTTTTTTCCTTTTTTTAAATCATGATTATAGTGTGAGGAAGTCTCTTGTGTGTGTGTATGTGTGTGTAAATATGCTCAGCCATATTTCCAGAGTGGCACAGCCTGGCCTCCTGTGTGTGCTTTCCCTAGCCATTGGGGCATGTGCACCGTGTATCACTTCTCTCCATATCATTCCCGTAAAACTTGGGATTTCTCCTTGCTGGGCTCCTGCTTGCTTCCCTCTACCGTATCCCCAGCACCCATGCATAACTACTTTGCCTGTTGGGTGGATGGTTTCCAGCCCTGCCTCCAAAGCCAGCCCTGCCCCATGATGCCTGCTGCACCCTGTTTTGTGTCCCTTGTCCCCTGGGATGCTGTGCCAGGAGTGGGACAGGGGCTGAGGCTTTGCAGCTGGGCTGTGAGGAGCTGTAGCACTGCTGGGAGACTGGACCTAGCACTGAGGTGGTCAGAGAGCTGCATTTGGGGGCATCTTGATACCACTGTGCAAGGCAGGAGGCTTGGTGCAGACAATGCTGCTGGGCAGGGCGTGTTCCAGCAAACTCTGCATCGCTGTTGTATCCCTTCCCTTAATGATTGTGGGATTTCCCTCCTGCCTGGAAACACCCCTGGAGGAGAGCTCCCTGTGCCTACCATGCACAGGGACATTGGGTCACTCTGGGAAGATGGCTGTGACCATGTCACCTCTGCCAAGGCTGTGAGAAGACCAGATGCGAAGATGTGCGCATGGCCTGGCTGACCTCAGGCCTAAGGTTTCCTGCTTTCTTCTCCTGGGTTTTTGGTTTTTTTTTTCTCTTAAGCCGTTTTTAACAGAATTTTATTTTTAAATTAAAAAAAACTTTATAAGCGATCTCTTAATCAGTATTGCATTACAGCCATTATTCATTGTATAAGTCCAGTTATTTCTTTACATAATGTGATGATGTGACAGCTGCTGGTGGAGTGCTGGGTGTCACAAACGACACGTGACATTCCTCATCACCTTATTCCTGACTGTGGCCCCCTCAGTATGTGCCTTCACTCCAGCTTTTTTTGCCCTTAATCTGTGGTCTTGCTGTCTGGGGTGGTGAACAACACTTGCAGTTTTTATGTATAAAACAGTATTTCTTATTTATAATAAAGTCTGAATATTTGTAACCCTTTATACCTGGGCATTCTTCTGAGTATTACTTTATTTTTGGTGGTGGGGATGTGTCTCAGTTGCAAGATTCACCTTTTGCTCCTTAGACAACCTGGTTTGGAATGGGAAAAAGGGAGAAGAAACTCTGAAATGCATGTGGTGGGATACAGATGACAAGGATGATGGTTTTTCCTTGTGTCCACTGCTCCACTGCCATGGCTGTGATGGATTTTAAGCTGCCGGTTTTCCAGGACTTAAAAGCATACTGTGTTGTTGGTGCTGGTACTATTGGAGTGACACTTGTCTTCCTGGAAAGCCCTGAGGAACTGAGGGGAGTTTATTTACACTGTAAGGGTAAAATAGTTTTTACTAAACAGGGGGAAAAGGATGGGTCTCCTGGGAAAAGAAAACAAAAACCCCTAATAAAGAAGTTGAAATTACTGGGAACTGCCACAAATCTGGGTGCTCTGTGTTGTTCCTGAGTCCTGTCTCCCAGAGCCTGGGATAAATCTTATTCCTGAATTAAGCAAATTTTAAGGACAGATTGCAGTGGTAAGAGACTAGGCTGTTTTGCATTCACACTTGTCTTACAGCTCCAGCTGGATTTGTTATTTTTCTCAGCAGAGGAAAACGCACAGGTCTCATTAACTTGCATCAGAGATAATCCCATCTCAGCTGGTAAATTCTTACTGTTTTTGCATCTCTGTGTACTTTCAACCTTTCATTCTTCAGTTGTCACTAATGAATTTGTTTTCTAAAATACCTCTTTTTTTTTTTTCTTTTTTTTTTTTTTTTTTTTTTTTTTTTTTTTTCTTGCCAGTGTTTTTGTGGAGCAAATCCCAGCTGGTAAAATCTGGCTGAGGTTTCAGCTGGAGTGTGGGGAGCAGTCAGGGAGCAGAGAATTGGGTGGTGGTATGGTTCTGACCTTGCATGGACTGTAGGTTGACATGGAGCCTCTTACCATTTTGAGCCTAAAATGCTTCGTTTAGGAAGCAAGTCTGTGTCCTTTATTTTATCTTCAGGATTTTTATTTCCAGAAGTTTTTCGTGGGCATTGTGCAAATGTGTCTCAGAGATGATCTTGAAGGAGGATGAGCCTCGCATTCATGCGGTTTTCAGAGGTAATGCTCGAGGATAGTGGAAGGTGACAAGGTAAGAGCAACCTAAGTAGATACTCAGAAATCTATTACAGGGAGGAGCAGACCCAGCTCCAAGGGACCATGATAATGGCTTACAGGTTGCCAAGCTGTTTTTCCAGTATTTTGAAGTGCAAGTAGAGATGCCCTCCTCAGATACTCCCTGCTTGGTGTAGCCTGTACCTGACATCAAGCTGGGTGAAGGAGGCACCTTGCTGAGCAATGACCAAGCCATGCTCTGGTAGCCTTTATTTTTCAGTTCCCTGTGTTTCTTCTCAATGCCCAAGTTCAAGCTTCATCATCTCTCGTGCTCTCAGGAGAAGCAGGAGGCTGGCAGGGGGCAAGGGGCCTGGTGAGCAGATGGCAATGGGGAGGGCTTGGACAGACCTGAGCTGGGTTCCTTCTCACTTGTGGGGAGGACAAGATACTGTTTCAAGTTAAAAAGTGCTGGGAACAGCTGTCTGGAGGAGATGCCTCTAGTGTGTTTGTGTGGATCTGAGGAAGTAGAGGAGGTCATACAGCTGTCAAATTGAGCTAGCAGTATTCTGTCCTCCCCATCTACAGCCATGACATGTTGGACCACATTCTGGTTAGTTATTTTTTCTAGTTGACTGCTGGCCTGATGCCTTCAGTATGCCCTCATCCCAGAAACATCAGGAATGCCATGTAAAAGCTATCCCACAGAGGCCGGGCAGAGTGGGCAATGCAGTTGGATGGCAATGCCTTCTTCCTCCATCCCTGTCTGTCTCAGCCCTCGCTGGTCTGGGCAGGGCACAGGCGAGGCAAGGCCAGACACAACAGCACTTCCTTGCTGTGCCACTGTTGCTGCCCTGCCCTACCCTGTCTTGCTTGCTCACTGCCGGCCTGCTCCCTGCCTGCCTCTGCCCATCCCAGCCGAGCTGCTGCCTGAATGATCTCTCTTCCAGGTGGCTCTGGCTGTCATGAGGACTTTTTTCCAGGGCACCCAACTGTCACAGGAGAGACTGAAGTCCAGTCTCCATTGCTGCACTGGTGTTCAGTGATACCAGCACATCATGATTACTGATTTTCCACACTGTGAGGAAATCCCAGAGGATTTCCTCCTGGAGGACATGGCAGATCAGATGGTCTCTTGCAGAAGGAGGCTTGGGGATGTAAGGGTTGACCTGGGCTGCAAGGACTCACAGCATCATGGTGTTCATCTGGCATAAGTCACCAAAATGGGTTTTATCCCTTGGTTACATTAATAAAACCATCACTTCAGAGTTTTTACACATCCATCACTTTTCACCAGCAACCATCAGCAAAATTTAAATTATTATGTTGTTTCAGACTGGTTTTGGAGCGGTTAATTCTGCCACAGCCACATCCTCAAGGACTAATGAGCTTGTGACCCATGGTGGTCAGCCTGCAATAGCAGCTTTTTTGGCTCTGTTGTGAAAGAACACAAAACATCTTCAGAAGGACTTTCTTGTGTTGCAGATTAAAAGACAGAGGTTCTCCAGTGAAAAAAAAACCTGTTTCATTGCAGTGTCTGACGAGCATAGCTGTTCTTTGTGTCCCTTTGCTTACACTTTTGCTTACTCTAAAAGGTAGAACATCTCTGTTAACCATGTTGGTGTGAGACCTTTTCTAAAGGGTGCTGCCATAGCAATGAGTTGCAGTGGGACATTTGCACTGTGGAGGGTAGTGGGCAGCTGCTCGTTCCAGATTGGGTGTGTTTAGAAAATCAGGGCCGCAGGAAATACATTTTTGGTAGTCTCACGGCATGTGGTTTTCAGAGGTCATCTTGAAGCATAGTGGCAGAAGACAAGGTGAGAATAATCCAGGTCAATAAGCAGAGATGACTGAGGAGCGAGCTGTCAGGGCCTTGTTTGCACAAGTGGAGTGAGAAGTGGGGTGGCAACGGTGAGATAAAAGGGATAACATGGAGACAGATAAGGGAAAACTTCCTGATGGGGAGGGCTGGTTTCCCAAGAGAGAAGTCAGCCAAGGATGTGGTCTGGATGAGGTCTAAGGGAACTGCTGTATGGACCACGCTGCTGGATATGACCTTCCCGAGCAGAGGGGTGTCAGCAGGTAGGAAGGACACAGCAGAGGTGTTTTGGGCAAGTGATATACTTAAGAGCAGAAGGGATTGTGTCTCCTTAGAGGTATGAGTGGATCCTAAGAACTGCTGAATTGGTGGGAGCACCATAAATAATTTTATCCCACTTAAAAAAACAGTAATGAAAACCAGATAAGACAACCTCAGGTGCCAAAACCCACCACACCACTATCGCATTCAGGAAGATGTGGTCTTTGTTGTGAGCTGTATTAAGATCCAGCAAGTGAAATGAAAAGGAAACCTCCTGTTTTATAAAAGTGATTTGACTCAATCAGCAGCAGGTACAGTTGGCAAAAGGAGTTGCAGAGATGTGGTGAGTTCAGTCTGGCTGTGCCCATGAAAGAGGAAAACCCTGTGACTCAGCTCCATGTGTCTGGAATGTCTGGAGGCTGTTAGGCAGCATAAGAGGCTGACAAGGAGCTCAGTGTTAATCACCCTGGTCTGTCAGGCCTGAAGTGAGCAGCATGTTATACCTTGGGTTGAGTTTAAATCCCTAATGCAGAAGGGGGACCTAAAAGGCAACTTGTGTCTTTGGGGATGAACTTGTTAGGTGTTTTCATTCTATTTAAAGGTGCTCCTGGACCACTCACAGTCACCTGTGACAGTAGGAGTCCCATGGCATTAGGCAGGGAAGCTGCTTTGATGCTGCATGAGGGCCCATCCTTCACTGTGTCCCTCTGGTGGGCTGCTTTTGCAGGGTAGGTGGATATGCTGGAATCCTGCTTGTCCTGACGTGTGCAGGATGTGGAGAACCCCTGCCTCCAGATTTCTCTGTTCCCCTGTAGAAGTGGTCATGTCCTGCTGCAAGGCAAAGGCAAGGAGCAAGATGGAACTGGCCTTCATGCCTTGTGTGGCTTGTCAGCTTCCCTTGAGAACAAAGTGCAAATGGCCCTGGGGCTGTGGAGGCTGGCATCTTCCTGGCTCTGACAGCAGCCTCAGACAAGCATTTTCCCCCTCTCTGTCTCCACTCCTCATTCTTCCTCTAGCATAAAAATGATTTAGTAGCTGAGGCCAAGGACCCATCTAACCTCATTTTCTGTCTCAGGAGCAAAAGCAGACAAATACGTGTGATGATTCCCACCTCCACCTCATTCCTAGGTCTGGGGATTTCCTGAATTTGATGCTTATCTAGTAAATCGATCTGCTTTCTGGCATTTATGCAAGCTGACCTTGGGTCTCTTTGCATCCCCAGTCCTGCTAGGCACCTGAAATGAGCCCTGCTCTTGCAGGTTGGCTGGCTGGACCTGGCTTGCGAGCAGACAGCCCCCATCCACCCTCCCCAGGCTTCCTGTGAGCTCATCCTGTTTCATTTTGTTCCCTGCAAGCCTCCGGCGTGCCCGAACAGCCCGGCTCTCCCCAGCCAGCACCGCTGCCCCGCCTGTGGAGGCGACGGCGGCCGGGGGGATAGAATTGGGCGAGCGGGACGGGCAGGAGGGGTGTCTTCAGGAGCTGCAGCTATATTTTATTTCCCTAGGATGGTGCATGCAGGAGGTCCTTGGGGTGCTGTGCCCCGTCAGTTCGTCTCTCCCGATGGGGGCAGGCGCCTGTCTGCTCTCCCTGGGCTGGGCTCTTGCTGTGAGTCAGCCCACGGCACACGCGTTCTTCCTGTTGGGAGTGACTCAGGTGGAGCAGCCGATAAAAAACGCACCAAAAAAAGGCACCAGGCAGCCGGTGTGGAGCCCCGCCGGAACGGGCGCCTGGTGCTCCCTCGCACAAGAAATGGCCGAGTGCTGGCTCCTGTCCCTCGCCTGCCTCGCCGCGTCCCTCCGGCCCGCAGCCCTGAGCACACGCAGAGAAGGTGAGGCTTCGGGAAGGGCGGCTGTTGCTGCTCTGATCCCGCCCGCAGATTGGCTCGCAGCTCTCTCCCCGTGCTGCAGAATGCCGGGAGCGGGCTAGGGTGCGCGGCATCCTGCTAGGGCACTCTTCCCCTCCTGCCTTCGGGACTGATACTGGATCTGTAGGTGCTTCTTACTTTTCCTCCGAGGTAAAACATCCCATGAGCAGTAGGTCTTCGTTTTGTCACTGGCATCCCCTTTCAATAACTTATTTATATGTAATTACCTTACTGTCGGTATAGAGCTTTGCTCCCAGGGTGGGATGCAGGTGTGAGCAAGAGCACGGCCCAGGCAGTGGCTGATCTGCCCATCACTGCGGGAACCAAAACCTTCCCTGAGCCTGAAGAAGAGCTGGAAGCATCCAGGATCCAGTGTGCTGTAAAAACATGGTGGTGTTTGGATTTTGTGCAAGTCTGTGGGGCTCAAAAGGTGCCACAGTCCTGTCACATCCCATAGGAGACAGGAGTCTCCTGTGGTCCAGAAACTGATGGTGAGCTTTAAAAATCTAGCAGATCCTCTTGCACATGCAAATCTCACGTAGTGGAGAGTGTCATGGAGGGAGATTTAAACATGTTCAGCACAGTGGTAATTCAGCTATCAGAATTTCAGTTTCATTGGCCTATAGTCTGGAGATGGGTATGTTTGGCCAAAATCGGGTTTTCACATGTATTTTGAAAATACCGAGTGATTTAATTTTTTTTTGGTCTCCAGTACTGATGTTCTGAAATAAGCTTGCTGGGCTTGAAGTTGAATTTTATCAGTTTTAAGTGTGATGCAATGGGAAATAAGTGCTGAGTAAGTGTTTTGGTTTGGGATTTTTTCAAAAGAAAAAAAAAGATCTGCTTTGCTTTACATGCGAATTGGGTTAATTATTACATCAGCTTTAATTACATGCAAGTTTTAAAATACTGGTACAGATTCTTCCCCTGCTCCTTCCTGGCAGTGTGTGGGAAACTGCTGCTTTCCCAGGGACTCTTGAACCCGTTTCTGTCTGCATGTAAAGCTGATGGTCGATACCAGCCATGTTTTTATGCTGCAGCAGACTTTGAATGGGTTTGGCGGTGTAACTCAGTCTGCTGATGGCACTCAGAAGCCCCAGGCAGGTCTTCCTGCAATGAGAAAGCTGTGAAGTCAGGCAATGGGGACACCCAGCCTTGGGGCAGTCAGATGGGGCAGCCTTGTGGGTCACAGTCCCAAGAGCACAGAGCAGGGAATTGCTTGTATTGACATGGAGGCTTCATTGCGTGCAAAGCTCTGTTGTTCTGGTGGAAGGAGGGATCTTTGCAGGTTGGCTCATGTGTACAGAGCTGTTGGATCCTGACAGACCCAGGTCCACACTCATTATCTGGTTTTGTGAATTTAAGGAGACAGTTTAAGCGGCCTGAAGCTGCCTTTCTCCTTCTCCAAGCCTTTCTGATGTGAGAATTCATCTCGGCACAGCCATCAAGCATTTTTCATGCTTTATTCTGTGGGTTGGAGCTGGGGGAATGACATCCTCCTGGATGTGTGGCATGGATCTCCTGCATCCTCATGTAGCGCTGAAGAAACCTAGCTCCAAAGCTTCTCAATGGAACCTGCTCTTTTCCATGGATGATCTCAGAGCAGAGCCTCAGGGCACCTGGATACAGAAGTGATCCTGTCCTCAGTTGGTCCTCATCTTCCATCAGCTCCTTCCTGCTCTATCTCATTATCAATTCCAGTGCCTTGCTCTTGATAAGGATTAGCCTAACTGAGCTCCTGGGTTTCTGGGAGATGGCCAGGAGCAGACACACCAGTGCAGTGGTGGCACTAACATGCCACAGCATCTTAAATGGCTTTAAATCATCGAGACAGGAATTTGTTCCAGGGCTGGAGAGCTGGTTCCTAATGGGCTGTGGCAGTAGAGCAACACCCAAAGAAAGGTTTTCATTCCCTGGGGCAATGGTGCTCATGCCTGTAATTTAGCAACCTAGTAAATCCTCTGGACTGCATAGACATAGGGTGATGTATGGCTGGAGTTCAACTCAAAGATCCTTATGGGTCCCTTCCAACTTGAAATCTAGTTGGAATGTGGATGGATGGGGAGTGGGATCAACCCAAGTGAGATCTTTCTGCTGTGAAGGTGAGCACAAGTACTTGAAGAAAGTCTCACACTGCTGCTCTCCATGGGTCCTTTGTGTTGTCCATGCCCTTTGGTCACTGGTGATGCTCTCTGAGGCTGGAGTTGCTTTCCCACACCCTAGAGGCAGGAATTCTGTGCCCACAGGTCCCCTCCCAGCATGCTAGGGTGGCAGAAGATCTCCTGAGCTTGGTCTCGGTCTCCTGGCAGCCAGACTGCGAGGGAAAGAACCATGTTTGCCGAAGCTGGAAAAATCTCTCTCCCTGTTTGCTGGCGCATGAGGTCATCTCTCCTCTTGGCAGAGGCTCTGCTGAGTGCCTCCCTCTGGAATGCGGGTGCCGATGGGTGTGTGGGAGGGCGGCACCCAGATGTGAGCACTGGGAGCAGGAGGCTTTGCCTGGTCCCAGGAATCACAGATGATGCAGAGGACAGGGACATTGTACCCTAGAGCTGACCTGTGCCAGAAGAGAGCAGGAAAGGAAGGAGGCTCGATGTGTATGAGTACAAGGCACTGTCTGCACCCATGCAGAAGGTTTCTGCCCATTTTTGGACTCCCTCCACCTTCTGTGCTCTCAGAGGTGACCTGAACAGGGTTTGAGGAGCTGGGGATGGCCTTTCCTGTCCCAAGAAAGCCAGCAGTGAGCGGAGCTCCTCAGAGGGATGTTGAGGCTCCCATGGCAGCATGAGGGTGGTTTGGAGCAGTTCCTCAGCAGGCTCTGTGTCTCTGAGGACCTGGCTTTTTCCCTTGGGATGTTTCTTTCTCCTGACTGTTTTTGCCAACCATTCTCAGCTGTGCCTGCTCTCCTCAGTGATCCTGAGGAGCATGTCTGGAGTAAAGGTCCTCAGGATTAAAAGCTCCAGTAACTGGCCACTGAGGGATTGCCAAGTAGGTGGGAGGTGGCTTCAAGAGAGCAGCTGGACAAGGCAGTGGAGTGCTGGAATGGGCATATCTGGTGAGATGCATGAGTCTAATATCCAGGGGGATCATCTGTCCTGGCTGTAGAGGAATTCAGAATCTCATGCCTGTTCTTCCTGCCATCCTCATGCAGCAGTATGGGCTGCTGCGGCTTTTCTTCATGCTGAGGGAGGATGGGTGAGGTGACCTGTCCAATCCTGCCCAAACCTTTTTTGTTAATCTCCCTCTTGGCTGGCACACTTCCACGAAACTCCTTGGATCACAGACCACTCTTCACCACCCTGCACTGCAGACCTGGCTGGGGGGACTGGGTGGAAAGTGGTTGAACTTTTCCTACTCAACTCACTCCTGGTCAGAGGCTGGGTGAAACAAAGGATAACCTCAGGAATCTTTCCCTTTTCCCTGAAGTCTCCAGTAAGGTAACCCATGCTTTTCTCAGGGCAAGACTGGGGTTTTCTTAAACCGTCTCTGCTTATTCAATGTCCTGGTTGAGTTGCAAGCCCCATGAAAGGATGGAGAACAGTCCTGGCCATGCCGTTTTGTGGATTGTGGCTGCTTGGTTTAGGTTTGTCCATCCTGAGCAGTGAAATGGGGCATCCCTCCCCAGTGTGGGGATGCAGAGCATGGTGTGGGCACCGGTGGCACCAGGGTGGCTGATGGACACAGACATGGGGACAAATGCAGAGGTGCGGGGAAACGGCTCACTTTTAGCAGAGCGGGAAGGGGAGGTTTGCACTGCCTGCACTTGTTCCTTGCCCCTCAGGGTGGGATTGCTGCTGGTGCCTTCATCTCTAGGCATCATCTGAGACGTCTCTCTGCTCTCCTCTCCCCAGTCTGTGACTGCAACGGGATGTCCAGGCAGTGCATCTTTGACTGGCAGCTCCTGAGGGAGACGGGAAACGGTTACCGCTGCCTTGGCTGCCTGGGCAACACAGAGGGCGCCCACTGTGAGCGCTGCAAGGATGGCTTCTTCCGACGGTGGGGGGAGCAGTGCTGCCTGCCCTGCCTCTGCCACACCTGGGGTACGTGCACAGCTGCTGGGTGGGGTAAGGGGGCTTAAGGCACCTGCTGAGCACTTGGGCAGGTCAGGCTCTGGCTCTCTACATACCAGACCATGGGTTTCAAGACCCACTTGCCCTCTGAAATAATCACAAACTCACAGAATGGTTTGGGTCGGAAGGGGCCCATCCCAACCTCTCCCTCCTGTCTTTCTGCAGGTTCCCTTAGCCCACAGTGTGACAGCGATGGCCGGTGCAGCTGCAAACCCGGAGTGATGGGGGACAAGTGTGACCAGTGCCAGCCAGGCTTTGAGTCCCTGTCCAAGGCCGGGTGCTGGAGGAGCGGGCAGTGAGTGCTGGCCACCATCGGTGGCACGGGGCCAGCGGGAGGGCCAGCCTCCAGAGTTCTTCTGGGGCCTGTGCTGGCTGAAAACACCCCCTGCAAAGGCAGGGTTGGTTTCGTGGCAGCTCACGGACAACCTTAAGCCAACCATGCCAGGATAGAGTGGGCCTGAGTGAGGCTGGACCTCTGTGCCAACCTGCAGGGCTTGGTGTCCTGCAACACTATCAAAATCTGAACTTAGCCGCTCTCTGAGGTGATGGTTTTATTAATGCCCAATAGGTGACAGCCATGTAAAACAAAACCTGCCCACCGTGGGGCTGTCTTGTGTCGGTGCCACTCACAAGGAGATGTGCATGCAAAAATCAACCCCTTCCTTTGCACGAAGCCCTGTTTAAACATCTTTAGAAATGTTTCTGATCTGACTTCCTCAGCTGCATCTTCTTCTTATTCACCTCACCCTGCCATTGCTCCTTTGGGGTTCCTGGCAGGCAAAAGGTGTTGGCGAGAGAGGGCTGCCTGCTCCCCAGGTGCTGCTGCTTGGTGGAGCTCAGCCAAGGTCTGTTATACTCAGCCAGGGTTTATTAAGCTTAGCAGAGCTTTGCTCTTGTAGGCAGGTCTGATGCTCTGGGATGCCCTGAAGCAATAGCAATGGGCACTGGCTCAACCTGGCACCCACAGTGCTGCAAATTCCATAACGAGGTGGCTCTGCTGCTTATTTCCCCACTTCTTGCATGGGAATGGTAGCTGGGAGGGTTCTCCACTGTCTTGTGTAGCAGCAGGAAGCACTGAGCTCCCAGACCAAGCTGGAAATTCAGGTAGAGGTTCCCGCTGTATCTTTGCAGGAGCCTGCAGTGTGAGTGTGACCCAGCGGGCAGCACGGGAGACTGTCACTCCGGCCGCTGTGTCTGCAAGGAGAGCACCACTGGAGAGCGGTGCCAGAGGTGGGTGTCAGGAGGATGTGCTCGACACTGCCTGGCACAAGCCTCCTTCTCTCTGCAGTTGCCTCCCTGGCAGTTCACCAAGTCTTAGAATGGTTTGGGTTGGAAAGGATGTTAGAGCTCATCTCATTCCACCCCCTGCCATGGGCAGGGACACCTTCCATTACCCCAGGTGGCTCCAAGTCCCATCCAGCCTGGCCTTGGACACTTCCAGGGATGGGGCAGCCACAGCTTCTCTGGGCAACCTGGGCCAGTCCCTCAGCACCCTCACAGGACAGTTTCTTCCCAGTATCCAATCTAGACCTGCCCTCTGTCAGGTTGAAGCCATTGCACACACCCATCTTGCCATTCCAGCCTGGCGATGACCTTGAACCCTGCCAATGGCTGTATTGCATCAGAGGGATGGTTGTGTGGGCCAGTAAAAGGAGAAAATTACTTGAACATTGTCACCTCCTTGCATTTTCCCAGGTGCAAGCGACACTTCTATAACCTGGATGCCAGAAACCCTGCAGGATGCTCCCCGTGCTTCTGCTATGGGCACTCGATCACGTGTACCAGTGCGGACAACCACAGTGTCCACAACATCACCTCTACCTTCCAGCAAGGTGAAGCCCAAGCAGGACATCCCTATGGCTCCTGGGCGTGTTTGCCATCCCTTCTCTTCAATGGGCTGGAGGAACCACGTGGTTCACAGCCCTGCTGGAAGTCAGCCTTGGACTACGCTTGCTTCTTGGGTGCTCATCCAACCTGCTCGTGGCAGCAGCAAACCCTGCTTTGATGGTGGCTTGGTCATAGGCAGAAGTAGGGTCCAAGGGTTGTGGGGACATAGGGTTCCTTCATTATGTCTTTCCTGCCACTTGGAAGGAGGCCTTTGTGCCCAGCCTGGCTGGTTTACAGATGTGTGGGCACAGGGATACCTGTGCTGCCCCCTCGGAGGTCAGGGGTAGGAAGCTGGAGAGTTTTGATAAGACACAGCTCAAGAAAGTTACTGGAATCCTAGGAACACCTTCCCTGTCCACGCTGACTGCTCCTTGTTGGTGCTCCAGGTACTGAGGGCTGGCAAGGTGTCCATGAAAGCGGCTCCCCAGCCCAGCTCCAGTGGTCCCCACACCACCAGGATGCCTTCATAGCGGCAAGGAGATCGGAGCCAATATACTTCGTGGCGCCTGGTAGGTGTGGGATCAGTGGTGGGCAGAGTGAACCCTTTGCTTGGTCTGATCCCATGAACTGAGCCTTTAGGAGGAAGACTTTAAGCCTTTGATTTTCCCTTTGCAGCAAAATTCCTTGGGAACCAGCAGCTGAGCTATGGCCAGATGCTCTCCTTCGATTACCGCCTGGATCGAGGGGGACGCCAGCCATCTCCACATGATGTGGTCCTGGAAGGACATGGCCTGAGAGTCACTGCCCCCTTCTTGCCCCAAGGAAAGGTCCTGCCCTGCGGCATCAGCCAGACATACGTGTTCAGGTAAAGTGGGAAGCTGGGGTGTTTGGGGCAGGGGGAGCAAGAATGGTTGTGGTTTAAGGAGCTCCTGGGTTCAGCTGTGATCCTTTGGAGGTGGCAAATGGCTGCCTGATTTGGGCTGGATGCATCTCAGGTGCTTCTGTCCTGGATAAGGAGGTTGCTTTGTGAGAAGGGCATCAGAAAATGTGTCTTGAGGCTGGGTTGGGTTCTCGGCTCGAGATCAGTTGTATTCATGGAGGTTGTTGCCCAAAGCCTTGAGCTCCCAGGAGGAAGATGGGCAAGGGCTGCTGTGTCTTTTGGAGGAGGCATCTCATTTCTTTGAAACCAGTTTCATTTCCCCCCTCTCCCATGGCAGGCTGGACGAGCACCCAAGCAGCAAGTGGAGCCCAAGACTGAATCACTTGGAATTTCGCAGGCTGCTGGGAAACCTGACAGCCCTCCAGATCCGAGCCACCTTTGGGGAGTACAGTAAGTGCAGAGAGAGCTTGCAAGCACAAGGTTGGCTTCTCCTTGTTGTTGGAGACAACAAGTCTCTGGATGGATACACCTTTGCTAAAATTTATTAAAAGATAAAAATAATAGTAAGTGCTCCAAGGGGACAAAATTAATTAGCAAAGAGATTGAGCAGGATGGCAACTGATTTGGCTGCTCCATTTGCCCATGGGCATTGCAATAGAATGTGCGGCCTGTGCAGGTCCTGGCTGTGGGGGTCATGCAGGTGAAGCTGCTGTCGCCCGCGAGTGACTGGCTGTACTTCCCTCCAGGCACCGGCTACATCGACAACGTCACCCTGGTGTCGGCACAGCCCGTCCCCGGCGTCCCCGCCCCGTGGGTGGAGCGCTGCCAGTGCCCGGCGGCGTACAGAGGGCAGTTCTGCGAGAGCTGTGCCTCTGGCTACCGCAGAGACGCCCCCGGCCAGGGGCCCTTCAGCATCTGCGTGCCCTGCACTTGCCAGGGGGGAGGAATTTGCGACCCTGACACCGGTAAGAGAAGCCATCACCACGCTGTGCTTGTAGCCTGTATGGGAATGCAGGGAAGCTGCCTGTGTCCCGATAATAGAGCTGTGGGGAGTCGAGACCACTGACTTCACAGAAATTTCTTCACGGAAGGGGTCCTTAGATATTGTAAGGGGCTGCCCAGGGAGCCACCATCAGGTGGAGTCATCATCCTTGGAGGTATCCAGGGAAGGACTGTACGTGTCACTCAGTGCTCTGGGCTGGTTGACAAGGTGGGAATCTGCCACAGGTTGGACTCAGTGATCTTGGAGGGCTTTTCCAGCCTTAATGTTCCTGTGATTCTGTGACTCTGTCTGTGATTCTGAGATTCTGTCTGTGATCATGATTCTGTGACTTGGGCCTGAAATGTGGGGACAATCCGAGACATTCCCAGAGCCTAGAAGCACTGCAGTCAGATGCATTTGGATCAAACTGGATTTAGATGATGCATGTTGGAGAGAGAAAAAAGCATCTCCTGCTGCCCAGATAGCAATATTTCTTCACTTCTGACTTCTTATTTCAAAGTTAAAAGCATGGCAATGCCTCAGGTTGGACAGAGCTTGAGCAACCTGGTTTAGTTGAAGAAGTCCTTGCCTACTGCAGTGGAGTTGGACTAGATCACCTTTAAAGGTCCCTTTCAACGCTAACCACTTCATGATTTTATGTGCTGCATGGTGTGGACATGGTGGGGATCTGAAGAGATCTTGTGGAGGTTGCTGGACCATGGGTGCTCGTGTTGCTGTGACTGGAGTGGTGGAATGTGGAGGAATGTGACTAAACTGCCCTAAGCCCTTTCCTTGCTCCTCCAGGTGAATGCTACTCGGGAGATGAAAACGTGGGCAATGGTGTCAGCTGCCCCTTCGGCTCCTACCGAGACCCCCGGCAGCCTCACAGCTGCAGGACTTGCCCCTGTGGGCTGGGCCAGGGCTGCTCTGTGGCGCCAGGCGGCGAGGAGGTCGTCTGTGACCACTGCCCTCCTGGAGCTGCTGGTAATGCCCTTCTTCTTGCTTCTGCTCTGCCTTTTTCTACAGGGCTGCTTGGAGCTGGGCAGATCCACACCATCCTCTCAGCCCAGCTTGCCTATGTCACTGCTATTCCTGCCTGTGGTGGGGTTTTTGAGCCCCAAGGGCTGGGTGAACACACCTTGTCCTGCTCCGGGATAAGTTCTCATCTAAATGAAACATGGATGGAAAAAGAATGGATGGGAGAGGGAGGGGAACAAAAAATGAGGAAAAAAACAAATAGGAAACAACTTGTACAAGGTCATTTGTGGCATCCAGCTTTCGAGAGTGTGTGTGGGGCATCATGTGTTGGCCATGATGGTAATGACACACCAACAGCAGCGGAGCAGCTGTTGTGCCAACGCTGATGGGGTTGAATGCCCCCATTTCTGCGGGGCACAAGCAGTGAGTCAGCCTCCGCCCCCCGGGAACAAGCATTATCTTCTGCTCATCTCTCCTTTCCCAGGTGCCAATTGTGAGTACTGCGCTGATGGTTATTTTGGAGATCCAGCAGCTTCCCAGCCCTGCCAGCTGTGCCAGTGCAATGGCAACGTGGAGCCCAACGCCGTGGGCAACTGTGACCGCCGGACTGGCGAGTGCCTCAAGTGCATCTACAACACTGCTGGCTTCTACTGTGACCGCTGCAAGGATGGCTTCTTTGGGAACCCCCTGGCCCCCAACCCTGCTGACAAGTGCAGAGGTGAGACCCAGGCACTGTCTGAGCTGGGGATGAGTAAGAAACTCCCTGACTGACTGTGGAGTGGTTTGATGGGAAGGAGGATGCTGGAAAGTGGGAATGGTGAACAGTAACCACAGCACAGGGCTAAATGGTGGGAGGAAAGCAGGCAGGGATGTGCTGAGGCTTGAGATAGGGCCAGGCCCCCCTGACCCTGTGTCGCTCCGACCTGCAGCCTGTGCCTGCGACTCAGTTGGTGCTGAGCCCCTGAAGTGCAGGAGTGATGGGAGCTGCATCTGCAAACCTGGCTTTGAGGGTCCCCGCTGTGAAGAGAGGGAGTGCCCGGCTTGCTATGGCCAGGTGAAAGTGCAGGTGAGCATCTGTGCCAGCCCCAGGGCCACTGAGCAGCCAGGAGTGCAGTGATTCACTCACCCTCAGTGTCTCCTCCTCAAGCATCTTCTCCTGGTACAAGTGAAATGTGAATTCAAACCTTGGCTTTGTACCCAATTCAACTGATCCTTTGTGCCCCATTCTAAAATGAGCCTTCATTTTGGTCTCTGTCCTGGGGCCTGACTATGGCCCTGGTTCCCACCCTGGCCTTTCCCCCATGGGTTTGGTGTCCCGCTGGCTGATGGCCTGGTCTGTGGTTACAGGTGGAGCTGTACCTGCAGCAGCTGGTGGAGCTGGAGTTGCTTTTCTCGGAGGTGAGAGCTGGTGGTGGGACCGAGAGCCAGGAGCTTGAGGGGAGGATGCTGGTGGCCGAGGAGATGCTGCGGACCATCCTCAGGGAAGCTGTGAGCCTGCAAGGTACCACCCGCCCACTGCCCTTGGATGGGGCCATCTGGACTGTCTCAGAGAGGGTTTTGCTGCCTGGGCCTTTTTGCTCAGCAATGAGTTTCTCTTCAGCCTTTCTCTTTCCTTCTCACCAGCCTCCAACAGGTCTCTGGAAGGCCGTGTGGCCAGGATGAAGGGGCAAGGTTTCAGCTCCCAGAGTCGCTTGGACGAGATCAAGGCAACAGTGCAGAGACTGAGGTCTCTGGGGAGCCAGTATGAGAGGCAGGTGCAGGAGACCCGTCAGCTGCTGGAGAGAGCCAGGCTGGACCTGGATCGCAGCGGAGCCGCTCTCCGTCAGGTGGTAAGAACATCCTCATGTGACATGCTCCTAGTCCAGCTCAGGGCTGGAAAAGAAAGCGACAGAGAAAGCAAGGATTTAAAGAATTACAGATGTTGTTTTGTGAATGTAGGTGTTCTGGTGGTCCTTTCTTTGGGGTTGGAACCTCGAGAGGAGCTGGCAGAGGTCTTTGGGGGTGGTGGAGGTTTAGCATGCTGTAGTTGCCCCTTTCACTGCCAAATTGGATGGAGAGCAGGGAAGAGTACTCACACCTCTCTTCCTTCCTCCCTTCTCAGACCATTCCTGTTTCAAGCTTTCCTGGGAGCTCAAATCAGTTCTTGCTACTGGCCCAGGAGGCTCTGAGACTGGCCAACAGGTGAGTTGCTCCCACTGTTAGCCGAGACAGAGGGGAGCGGAACTGAGATCCTGCTAGGTACACAGAAGGCGCTTTTTGGAGGTCTTTGCCTGGTTGACATCTGCCACAGCCTCTGTGCCAGCCCTGGAGCAGGGGAAGATGCAGCTGCTGGGCTGTCTTTGCTGCCCTATAGAGTTCTCTTCAGCTGTCTTTAAAGGCTGGAATTGGATGTAATTTAGAATCATCTTTGGGATCAGAGTTTGGCCCTTGGATGTGCAGTTGGAGTAGGGAGCTTCTGTCCTCCCCAGTGCTCCTCTATCCTTGGGAGATGCAGGAGGAACAAGCAAAATATGGGTCCCCTTCACAGACATGCTGTGTTTCCCAAGGGAGTGCGATCCAGCATTGGGGAATGCAACAGTAAAGGAAGTTGGTGGAGAAAACCTGGGTGGGAACCCTTTCTCACAAGCCCCCTTTGTGCTCTGCAGCCACACACAAGCAGCCAATGCCATTGACCAAGCTGCAAAGGTGGCGTGGGAGGATGCGCGGCAGGCACTGGAGCTGCTGCGCGCGGCCGATGGTGGAGAGGCTGCCTCAGGCTCCCTGCCAGGGCTGCTCAGGAGGTGAGCACGGGCTGCCTTGGCCTGAGTGTCATGTGTGGGCGTGGGAGGGAGGAGGGGGATGGCCAAGAGTCTGGGCCCCCTTCCCTGCCTCTCCGTCTGAGCTGCAGAAATGTGCTGTTGGAGGCAGGGAGTACGCTGGCATTTCTGAGGGGTGGAGATGGACGGTTGGCAGCTCTGTGGAGCATTTGCTTCCCACCTCACAGCCCTCAATGCTGCTGGGGTCCTGCCTGCAGCTGAGGGAAGGGGTTTAACACAGCATGTATGAACAGGCTTCTGGGGATGATTTCCGTGTGTGGTTGAAAATCTGGGCTGGATTTAGCCAGAGGGTGAATTTAAGCCCATGGTGGCTCTTTTGGTCAGACTTGGCCTCTCTGGAGCCCACCATGGGGGCACTGGGACTTTGCACACCATGGGTGGGATGTGAGCAACATCTACATTCCCTAGTCTTGAGGGACCCTCATGGTGTGAACAAGGATGTGCAGGAGAAAACATCCAGGTCAGGGATTAGCAGAGCCATCATGGAGCCTGTGAGGGTGCAGCTATGTGAAAGAACCTTTGGTTTTGGAGTGGGAGTAAGGAGCCATCAGATGCCCTGCTCCTTGGAGGGACTGGGATGCAGGGAACGTTTGCAATTGGCTTTTTCTGTTTGATAAATCTGCATGGGGCCTTGGAGAATGTAAACGAGTCAATGTAGATGGTAGTATTAATGCTGGGGTGGGAGACTGGCAGCTTGGCTGGTACCAGGCTGTCCAATCTCACATCTCTACAGATACGAGGAGCTCAAGTCACTGGCTGGAGGCCTGAAGGCTGATGCTGATGGAATGGCCTCCAAGGCAGACACAGCTTATCAGGGCAGCCTGGTGCTCCTCAGCTCCCTGTCCCGCCTGATAGAGATGGACATCGGGTCCTTTAAGGTGAGGGCTTTGTGCCTGTCAGACCAAGAGATCCTCTTTTGCTCTTCCTGATGCCCTCCCTGCTATCCTACCACCAGCTCAGCCCTTCCCAGGGCTCCATCCCTGTTGGAGAGCCACTAGATAGGCATCTTCCTACCCTTTTTCCCCTTTTGCCCATGGTTCCTGGTGGGCACGGGGGAGATGCTGGGGACCCCACTGTGTCTCTGTTTCAGGAGGAAGCCTCGAGGCTGAAGCAGGACGCAAGTGCCCTGCTGGTCCTGGTGGATGCCTCCCTGGCCCAGTACTGGGGGCTGCAGAGCCGCATGGGGCACTGGGAGGAGGAAGCCAAGCAGCTGCTACAAGGGCAAGAGGGCGAGAGAATGGTAAGAGGTTGGCTGGCGAGGGGTCATCCCCAGCAGGAGCTGCAGCCTTGGGGGATGCTTGTGGCTCCACCACTGTCCTTGCCTGGCTGTCAAAGGCAGCTCTGCCTGCCTGGTGCAGGATTGGACCCTTCCTTGGGGCTGGTCTTCAGACCTCAGTGTGTGCAGGGAGCTGCTGGTGCAGAGTCTCGCCTGCACTTCTCCTCCATGTAAGGCAGGTTGAAGACTTGCTCCTGCAAAGGTTAGAGTTAAGATGACTCCGGATGGCTGGAGCTGGTTGAGGAGCACCAGCACAAACTTCTGATGGCAGATCAGGCTGTGGTAGTCTTGATTAAGGGGCAAGAGCAAGCATTTGGGAACAGACCGATGGGTCTCTTCTAGCCCAGCTCCTCCCAGACTGCTCTGGGACCATGTGATGCTCCCATACCTTGTCTTTCACCCACTCTTTGTGTCCCTTGATATGTTGCAGAAGCTGACGCAGCTGCTGTCCCGAGCCACGCTCTCCAGGAGCACAGCCCTGCAAGCTGTGAGCACTGGCAATGCCACCTTCTATGAGGTGGAACAGATCCTCAAGAGTCTCAAGGGTAACATCCTAGAAACCCTTCCTTTTCCTTTCTGTGTGAGCTCTCACAAAGGTAGTATGGCTTCATTTCCACATGCGTTTCTTCCAGAGTTCAAAATGCAAACAGGTGACAAGAGGAGGAAAGCCAAAGATGCCATGAGGAGGCTGCCCGTTATCAGCAGCATGGTCACCAGTGCCAGGGAGAAGACGGACCGAGCTGAAGGGATCCTGGGCAGTGCCGCTTCTGAGTCCAAGGCAGCCAGCAGCGTGGTGAGAGCGGTGAAGGAAATCACCACGGGGATCCAAGAGGTGAGGACAGGCTCTGGTGCTATTGCTGTCAGAAAAGGATTTGGAAGGGGAAAAACATGGAGCAAGAGGAGATGCTTGGCAACTTCATGGTGGACCTGATGGGTTGATTTTAGAGCTGAAGTTTCTCTACAGTGGGTCCTGCAGATACCGGTTTGGCTGTAGATGATCTCTGCACACTTCTTCCATGAGGATCTCTGTGGCATCTCACTGTAGCCGCCTTTCAGTGACCAAGGGGATTTTTCCACTCCTGCAGCCAGAGTCACTGGCAGGCTTGTGAGGTCCCAAAACTGGTATTTGTGGGTTCACCTCCCAGATGTGTGTTGTAATTCCCCAGGGATTTGCTGATGTGTGAGGAAGGGATTGAGCCATGGACATAGAAACAACTCTCTGGAGCAACTGGTGGGAGAACATGAGGACAGCTTGTGATACTTCTGGGTCCCTTGTAGAAGGAACCAGTTTCTACCAGCTCCCTATTCCAGTACACCCAGAATGATTTCGGCTGTGCTCTGCCCCTCTGAAAGTGCCTTTTCCTTCCCTAGGAAATTACCCAGCTGAAGACGGAAGCCAACAAGACAGCTGACGATGTCCTCGCCCTGGAGAAGGCAGTGGCCACCCTACAACACGAGGCCAAGGAAGTGGATGATGAATTTGAGAGGAAACTCTCAGAGGTTGAGGTGGATGCTGCTGCAATAGAGAAGGTGGGTTCCCATCTCCCTTGCCTTGTCCCCTTCCCTGTTGACTTGTGGGCTTGATTTCACCTTATAGCTCCTGCCTTTCCTCCTTCAGACAGCTCAGGATGCTCAGAGGGTCCACGACAAGGCTGGCCAGGCAGGGGCAGCTGTGCAGCAGATGCTGAGTGCCCTAGAAGAGCTGCTGCATCTGATGAGTAGGTTTTGCGATGCCACTGTGGGATGTGGATGGAGACAGGTCGAGGCAGGGCTTCTGGGAATTTAGTGGGAAGCTGAATTACGTGATGCCTGTGAACAGGCTGGGCAGCAGGGTGGAGATGAAGTATCTAGAAAGATCTAATCCTCAGCCTCCATCCATGCTTTCCTATTCTTTGTTTTCCTTTTGCTCAAAAGACCAGCCTGGCGCTGTGGATGAGTATGGCCTGAGGCAGCTTGAGGCAAACTTCAGCGAAGCCAAAAGCAGAAGCAAGCAGCTGAAGGCAGAGATGTCAGAGCTGGAGCAGACGGCTGCGCTGCAGAAGGCCCAGGTGCGCGTGCTGGAGAGCGGCATTGATGACATCCTGGCTGATATTAAGAACCTGGAGGATATCCAGAAGAGTCTTCCTCCAGGCTGCTACAACACAAAAGCTATTGAGTTGCCATGAGTGAGCTCTGGAAAGGCTGCAGCACCTGCCAGGCTGAAGGCAGAAGGGCCTTCCCAAATCTGGCAGAACTGGCTGCGTTTGGTTGTGTTAAACTGATCCTTACCCTCAAGATCGGAGTGGCAGATGAAGTTCACAGTGTCCCGCTGGTCCTGGAGAGTCCCTAATTTTTCAAGGTGTTCCGTCCTTCGCTCATGGGAGGAAGGAGACTCCTGGTTTTTGAAGCTGCTACTGTCTGAAGAACAGCCCATTCCTACAATATTTCTCTGAGGTGCAGGGTTAGGTGTCAACCTTGTGAGTTTGCACAGTTCGGAGCCTGAAGTTCATGACCGAGAGGTTCTCCATCACCTGTGGATACCCTGTCCTGGTCCAGCACATACAGAAGGACTAGAGTCTCTGTCCATACTTTTGCCGCCACCAGCTCCTCCTCCTGTTCTCCATGGGGTTTTCCTCACCTTCGGGAGCTCAGGAGGCAGGGAGCAAGCAGCATGAGAGGCTGCTGAGGGGGATGAGTTCTGAGTTGTGGCTCTGGTGATGCTTCATATGGTATCTCCTCCCAGGCTGGCAGTCCTCCCCTTGCTGGGAGTGGTGCTGGCATGATGTGGCTCTTGTACTTGAGAACCCTGTCCCATTCTGCTGTAACCCGATTTCATTAGTTTAAAAGTACTGAAGATGTCTTGAATGTCTCCACCTCTGGTTTGGTGCTGTCTGTCCTCCCTCCCTCCTTCTCTCCCTCCCTCCCTCATGGTGCTGGATGTTTCTCAGAGGCCACCATCACCATTAAGGTAGTTCTCCACAGGGGTGTCCTGCAGTTCATCTCAGCAGAGCTCGGAGGAGCCAAAGACCACAGTGCTGCCTTCACTCTTCACTGCAGCTTTCATGTGGATCCAGCTGCATTCTGACACTGCTCCCACCTTCCATCAGATGCCATGCAGGGGAAAAAAGTTTCAGGGGAAGTAAGTGCTGCCAGATGCTGGAAGCTGAAGCTCTGCTGAAGCCCCTGCCCTGCATGGTGGTGAAAGAGGAGGTCCTGGATGGAGAAGGACTCTGGGGACTCACTCACCCCTCCTTATCTCTCGAGTCTCTGATAAAGCAGCATCTGCGATTTTGCTTCATGATATACCGAGTATTATGTCTGCTTCACACTTTTTTTTAAGTGAGATGTATTTTAGCCCCTGGCATGTGTCCCTTCTCCTATTGTACAGCATAGGGACAACTATTATGGACTATGTTTTTTGAAAGGTAGAGGGTCAATAAATGATGAATGCTCTTGGGTAGATCTTGCCTACCACTTTATTTTTTCAGGCTCCCCCATTTGGGGGGATTCAGCCATGGGTTATGCCAGCAGTGCAGGCATTTGCTCTCTTTGTGCTGACTTGGTCTTGGGGCTGTTTTAAAATCACACCAGTAACATCTCTGTTTTGTTTTGTTTATTACATAATTTAAACATTTTGCTGATAAAGTATTTTTTTGTCAATGACCATTTTTTCATATAGCGACAGAAAAAAGAAAAAAAGGCTCCAAAACTTTTGACAAAGGTGAAATTGGTGGCATGGCAACTTCGATGCCTTTCCCTCCCCCCTTTATTTATTTTCTTTCCCCAAAAGACATTTGAAGTTCATTTCACTTTCAGTAAATTGCACAGTTTAAAAGGGGAGGTTCAAAGACCAAAACCCACGAGCTTCTTCCCACACCTCCCCTGCACCCTGGAAACCCAATCTTCACCTCCCCAGCGGTCACATGGATCATCACAGATTATTATTTTCTGTCCAAGCCCCCCTAAAAACATTTTTCCAAACCAATCCCAGAGCTGAAGGCCCTGTTACAAACCCCCTGTCCCTCCCCACATCCTGTGAGTTTTACTGAGTGGATACATGACGGTAAGAGCAGTAGGACAGAACAAACTCATCATCCCCACCACAGCTAAATCTCACCATCCCAACCACGTGGATTGGGAGGCCATGGCATCCCCACGTCCCTTCCCGTGTACAGGAGGGAGGGAGGATCAGAGATGGCTCTCAGACATGAAAGTTCCTCCCTCCCTCCCTCCCTTCCTTCCTCCCTTCCTTCCTTCCTTCCTGCCTTCCTGCCTTCCTTTTTCTATGTCTTTCCTTGGGGAAAACCCACTGTCTTTGCCCCCCCTTCAGAGGTGTCACTCCCCAGGAGGTTCAGTCCCTCTGTGTGTTTTGGAGGCTGCTTGCCACCATTGCTGCTTCTTTGGCTCAGACCTAAGAAACATGGGATATCTGGCAAAGAGGAGAGGCTGCTGTCTAGGATAACTTGTGTGTTGGGGTGGAGAGGGAGGGGAGGGAGGCAAACAGAATGTGTGAGAACAGTGGGCAGAGAGGAGTCCAGTGAGTGGCTGACATACACTGGGTGTCTCAGGATGAGGTGTCACCACTAAGGGAGCTCGGTGCGGTGGTGGTGGTGAGCGGCTCAGACTGGCTGAAGGCCTCCCTGGAGCAGAGTCCCCACACACTTGCCACCCTCTCTGCTTTGGCATCTCCATATCTCCTCATCCTATGGGATACATACCATCCTATACATACATCCTATGGGATGCAACCACCTGGAGATACCAGAGCTGGCACTGAGGGACTCAGCTGCCAAATTTAGAACAGTTCCGAAACAAATCTCTCAATGCAGAGGGAAATCCCTGATAAGGAAAGACCTCTTCTAGTCTTTGGGTGAGTCACATCACTTCTGTCCTTCTGGGAAGGGCTGTGCCCTCCTGAGAAGTTGTCAGGTACTGCTCCTAAAATCCTGTCTGCTGCAAGGACCCTGTGGCTGTGGGTTTCCTTGTTTGTCCAAAGCTGCTTGCTGTTTCAGGAATGCCAGCAGCACCCAGCAGGTCACCAAATTTAGCAAAGTCCCACCTTTGGAGCTTGCCTGAGAGCTACTTGTGATCCTTTGTGGACTTTCAAGGGACAAAATAAAAGAAATTTCACATCTTTCCTTGAAACATCCTGGAGGACTCTCAACCACAGGCTGCAGAACTCTACCCAAAGTGATACAAGGTTACAGGGAGCAAAAGGAGAGGAGAAAGTGAGAGCTAAACCTTTCTCATGGCTGTGACTTCCCCAGGAGCTGTTCAGGGTCCTTGTGCCCTAGGGATGATCAGGAGGACAAGGCCCTGCTCCAGCAACCCTCCTCTCCACAACAATAACTGCTCCACGTTACCTGTCCTGCTTTTACTGTGAGCATCTCCACTAGGGTCCATCCCCAGCACTGGGGGGCATATCACAGGCAGGAGCCTGGCTTGTCCCAAGGATGTGCAAAGTAGCCACGGCTGGTTTGGGAGGGGGAGGTTGTCATGCATTTAATGAACTCTTCAAGGAGAGGAAGAGAGTAGGAGTGGCAACAGAAGATGGACCGAGCAGAAACGGAGATCTGGAGGCTAGAGGATGGGGGTGGACACATCCGGGTTTGGGGCAAATTCTCACCAGAGGCTTTGGCTCACCACCTGCTTCTTTCTGCCTCATTTCTTGGCCCCATAAATGGCAGATCCCTTTCTAAGTGGTGTGGGATGCCCCCTCTGACGTTGGGTAAGAGTAGAACATCACCCCAGCTTCACTTGCCTAGGGAGTGGCTTGACATCTTGCAGCCAAGGGAAGGTGAGATGTGACATTCTCCCCATAATGCTTCAGTAGCAGTGCTTGCCAAGGCCTCTGCTCCCTTTTAGACATGCCCTCTCCACAACTTTTCAGGGACAGGAGGAGGATTTTGTTAGCTTGGTTGTCTCACAACTGGTCTGAGGAGGTTCCCCTGCTGTGGGGCACTGAGCTGGCTGAGTTACAACTGCCTGCTGCCAAACCAGGGTTTGGCTGGTCACTGTGTTGACAGGCCCAAAGGGCTCACACTAAAGCTACTTAATAAAAAAAAAAAACACCCAGATTTATTGAGCTTAAGTTGTGTAAGATGAAGAAGGGGCAGCCCCTGCTCTGAGCATGCTGGGAGGATGGACTGGGAGGACCATTTCCCAGGGACATGCTGGGAGCACCCAGAGCATGTCGCTCCCTAACCAGCCCCTCCTCCCTCCTCACACATGCAGGGCAGGGCAGTATCCCAGAAAAAGAGACCAAACTGTTCCCTGGACATGGCTGCACAACAGAGCACTGGTGCCAGGGATGAGAGGCAGACATGGGCAGGAGGCCATGGGATGGGGAGACAGATGGAGACACGGACTGAGAGAGAGAAAACAAGGTGATGGAGAGCTGTAGGCAGGCAGGACACGAGGGCTGTCTTGCTGCAAGACCTCAGGCGCTTAGCCAGAGGCATTTATGTACAGCTGGCTCTTGAGGATGTAGTCAATGACAGGCTGGCAGAGGTAATCCACGACATGTCCATCCCCATGCTGCAGGGCCAGTCTGGGGGCATGGGGAGAGAGAAAGGTGTCAGAGCCCACTTGTGTGGGTCAGGTGCCCCTGCAAATGGAGAGGCTGGCTGGGGACACCCTGCTCCACACTCTGTAGTGGGAGTAGCCCTGCTTCACCCACCTGCTTTTGGTGGAGCTGACAATCGACATGGGGTGGTTTGAGTCGTCCTTCACCACCAGGATGTTGTTCTGCAGGGGAAAGAGGAAAACAGGAGTGAAGGGATGGCTTAAAATCAGGTATCTGCCCCACCAGCCTCTCCACCCTGCTGCATGGTGACCCATTGGTCATCCCACTCAGCAGCTGAGAGCACCTGACCCTGAGATACTTTGTGTCCCATGACAGAAGTGTCCCCCTGGGTGAAGAGAGACTGAGGGACCTCTCACAGCCTTCCCTGGCCACATGTGCACCCATTCACTCACTTTGTACTTGCGGAGTATGGAGGAGTGGTTCATGATTCGCTCGGGGTCTGCTCCATCCCGGGGCACCACCACGATCCCAAACTCCCCAACGATCACCTCCATCTGGGAGCAACACAAAGTGTGGAGAGCTTTATAGCCACCCCACACAAACCTGCCACTGTCTGCCAACCCCACCCTGCCCCGTGAAAGCTGGACCATGGTCTGGAGGGAGATTGAGAGCGATTTTGAGGCTACATCAACAGCCTTTGGCGGAAACACAGAATTATCTGGGCAAGTGGCTGGCAGTAGATGAAATAAAAGGCACAGGGTTAAATCCTATTAGTAGATGTTGAGGTCAGGCTTGGAGGAGAGCTTGTGGCAGAAGGAGGTGAAGGCAGAAGAGGTTACCTGAGGTGAATGTGACCTCACTGGAAGGGTTCATGAGCAGGATGGTCTGGACAGAGGTCTGGGAGGATTGTTCTTCCAAGGTTGTTTGGCCAAATTTGCTACTGCGTGGGGACAGCTCATATTGCTCACACCCTTCTCAGGTGAGACAAACCAGGCTCGTCCAAAAGACCTTTGAGTCAGCAAATTCAGGTAGCAGGAGCCAATGAGGATGTGCTGCTGCAGAATGCCTTTTCTGCCTGTGCTTTGATGTAATTTCTGCATCGTTTGTGCTTGAGCTCCAGGGCTTGCCTCATCTCAGTTTTCCCAGCCCTTCAAAGGAGATGCCTGCTGCCTAAATGCTTTTAAAAGCTTAGGATTGAAGATGTGGTAACTGATTTTTGAAGGTTGAGAAGTTCAAGGAGGGAGGTTTGTGTTGACTGACCGATTTCAGTGAGGAGCCGGGGGAGCCCCCATAGCCAGCATGGCTCTGACTGCCAGGTGCAGCTGGTGGGTCGGTAGCCCAGCCCATCTCCAGGGCTGGTGCTCTCCCATGAAAATATGGCTTCTTCCAGCAAGGACCAACAGTGAAAGCTGTTGATTTGGCTCTAAACGTGTTTAATTCCTAACAACTGGACCACTCCTGTAAATACTTTATTTCCTACCTGCACACCTCACTCTGCTGGGATTGGCATCTACTTGATGCTGGCTCCTTCAAAGGGACAAGCAGTAGGAGCACAGCCTTTGGAAATGCCTTGGGATGGGCTTACCCTTCCACCCCCAGTGATGTCCTCTGCATGAACAGTGAGTGGGAACAGGACTTGGGACCATGGAAGTCCTGTGGAAATGTGTAGGGGAGATGACAGTCAGGGTTCGGATGGAAGAGGCAGCGGAGATTGTGGGCACAACTCCTGGCATCCCAAGGGACCTAGTGGCTCCCAGGAGCACTGGCTGTGGGAAGCAGAGGAGGAGCATGGAGGTCTGCCTGGCAGTGGTGACTCACATCCGCCTCGTTCCAGAGACCAGGGATGCAGAAGGACTCCAGCAGGTCGCTGCCACAGAGCAGCAAGATGCGAAGCTCTGGAAAAGAGAGGAGAGAAGCACAGAGGTGGGAGCACAGGGAGCTGATCAGGCCCCCCCACTTTGAAGATTGGCTTTGCAGCTCAGCAAGAAAATGGTGCTGTGGGAAGGAGTTTTCTGCTCTGACAGGCCCATAAAGATTAATTTATTTGCACAACTGCCAGAGAAAAGCTATAAAACCCCCCCAGAGGGGTGGGAAGAGTTGGCCACATGGGAAGATGCCTCCCTGTTTGGCATCACCAGGTGGCCAGTTTTTGGGCTCTGCATGGTGCTAGTGCTAGGATGGCTGAAGTGCCAGGCTGTGCATGAAATGGGTCTCAAAACCACCAGCAAGCTCCCCATGCAGAGCCCTGGGTGATGTGCAGCGGGGCTAAAACCCCTAAAGGTCTTTGGAGCAAGAGGCACCATGGCTGGTCAGGCAGCCGAAATCTCTTCTGTTGCTGTGTGAGGCTCTGCAGGGCTGCAGGCAATGTGGGGATGGAGTGACACCACCATGGGTGGCCAAATTTGATGGCAGTTGAGGGGACTCTCAGGACAGGATGCCATGGCAGATCTGTGCCAGTGCTGGGAGCTGTGTCCCCACTGCACATTCTCTTATTTCAGGCTGCTGTCTGTCAACAGGACCAGGCTCAGCCCAGTTAAGAGCTGTTTCTGTTGCATCACTGAGCCCCAGTAGCTGGCACCAGGGTGAGATGATCCTGTATCTGCCAGAGCTGTCATGCAGATGTTCCCAAAGCATGCAGCACTGGCCCAGAGGAGTGGGAGCAAAGTGGAGAGTGATCGTGTACTCACCGATCTCCTCATATCTCATCACCGTCCCCAAGTTAGCATTTTCATCTAAGAAAGGGAAGCAAAAGAGAGTTGCTGGTGCCCAGCCTCGAAGAGGGGTTGGGAGGAAGGCTGGGACCTGGATCTCTAGAGGTGATGCTGGACCTTTCCTGTACATACCCACAAAGGTGAAGCGCTCCATGGGTGGGCGAACACAGCAAATCCGGCTCAGGCTTTCTCCCACCTTCCCTAAGATCTTTGCTAAAGGGGAAGAAGGAAAGTTAATGGGAGAGAGACTGTGCAATTAACCCATCCAAGCGCTTCAGCCACCCTGATTCTGCAAAATGCTCCTGTGCCTAGGTGTGGAACTATTTCCAGCATCTCCCAACACATCCTCTCATGGTCTTAACTCCCGAGAGTGCTCCACTGTGCCTTGAAGGGACCAACACAAGACAGCTAAAATCATGAAGAAAATAGTAAGATGTCAATTTTTATGGGATTTAAGTAATGTTTCCTCTTCTCAGCTAATACCTTTATGGTCCACATCCCACTGTCTCGCAGGGAATTCCACTACATCATCTCTCCTGACAGTTCATGCCTTGCATGCACCCTGTGGGTACCAGCTAGCCTTTCCTTTTGCTGGTCTCACTGCCTAGACAACATCCAGCAGAAATCCAGGGAGATTTCACAGCCATTTTAAGCTGTTCTTGGCTTCTACCCTTGCTGTACTGGAGGCTGACTCCTGCATCACACCCCTGCCCCACCTTGGACTTGGTGCACCAAGACTGATGAGATGCCTGTCCAAAAATAAGATGATGGAGCACTGTTCTAATATTTGGCAGCCCTGGCTGGGAGATGGGGGGTAAGCAGTTACCCCTCTCTTCCCTATGCCACTGCCACCTACCTGCTGTGGGCTTGCTGGAGATGTTGTTGTTCTGGTAGATGTTCTGCGAGGACTCATTCTGGGGCTGGCCGATCACAGGGGTGATGGAGGGTGTGTTGACATTGGAGAGAATGCAGCCAGTCACTCTCTGCAATCAGGGAAGGATGTAGTTGGAACAGTGTCTTCATCCCAGCACCCTCCCAAAACCTTTCTGACCCTGTAACAAACCTCTGCACCCCTGGTTCAGGGTCATCTTTCGTGACAGGTACATCCAAGCTCACTTTAGGGTCCCCAGTCCCATCTAACCTCACCAAATGGGCCTGGGGCTATCAGGACCCTGTGGATAATGACTTGTGTTTAAGGTATCAACTTTTTTGTGTGGGCTAGCAAGGAACAAACATGTCCTCTTCTCCTCCACCCATCCCTGCAGGAGAAGGAAGGCATCGCCAGGAACTCCTTGGCTTCAACACCACAGTCCCTGGATGCAATGGACATCCTGCTGGACTGGCTAACACTACTCCTGTGCCTCCTTGTCTGGGCTGCCTATGAGTTTGTACAATGCTCTTTCATCCATTTCCTATCTTTGGTTTTCTTCCTATATCCAAGTGTACCAGCAGCTCTGCTACCCCTGTCGCCGTGGTCACCCAAGGGCAGTCACCTTCCTCCTTGGCTTTCAGGCCTGCCTGGAACATTTCCTCCTGGCGCTGTGCTCCCTGGGGACTTTCCAGGTGCTGAAGTTTCCTGTCAAATCTCTCTGTCAGGTTCATACAGTAGTTCTGACTCAGCTGGTGAGCAGGGAGGCCCATCCACACCTCCCTCCCCCCAGGGAGGAGCAAGCAGGGTGTCACTAATGATGTGGTTTATGCCCACTCCTGCTTTGACTCTGCCTTAAGCCCTGCTGCCCTCCTGGTGTTCCTGGTTCCTGGTTCCTGGTGTTGCTGGCTCCAGCTAAAGAGCTCCATTTCCTTCCACCATCAGGGCCCAGGCCTCAAGGCAGCTGTGATAAGGTCTTGCCCCTTCCAGGTCAGGATCTCAGTGTGTTCCTGCAAATCTTCTCTCTGTCAATCTTTGGTGTATTTTGGTTGTTGATGCCCAGGAGCTGGTGGAAGAGCACCCCCACCCCTGCACTCTCCCCATGCCCTCACCCTGGTGCACCCACAGCGTAGGGGCTGCCTCACCTTCATCAGGTCACGGTGGTGCTCCAGCACACTGCAGGTGGTCTGCCAGGTGTCCTGGTAGCACTCCCAGGGGTCCACCCTGTGGGGAGCACAACAAAGCAACAGCATCACTCATGGCCACTGCCTGGACCTCCTGCCCGTGCCACGTCCTCCCCACTGGGCTGGCCAGCAGTGCCATGAGCATCCATCATCGCTCCCTCAGCCCTGCCATGGACCATGCCCTTCCTCCAGCCCTTCCACACAGCTATCCCTAACAGCTCTGGAGACCGGAATATGTGCCTGGGCATCTTTCCGTGCTTGGTACCCAACTAACCAGCTTTTGTTTGGCTTGGATGCGACTATGTGTGTCATAACCCTGTTTCTGAGGGCAGCCCAAGATATTTATGGTGTCACTTCAGCCACCAGATGCCACATGGCAGTGCTGGAAAGGTGAAAGTCCACAGGCTGGTGCTACATGTGTGGAAAGGGAAGGTGCCACAGCACAAGGCTGGAGTGAGCTGAGTGACTTGGGGTCTAACCCAGACACTACAGGCTCAGTGAGGGCTTTCAATGGCTCCCCGAATCCTGAGGGCTCCCTTGAAGGGTGCTGTAACCCTCCTTGTCTGTTCTCTGCTGGACTAGGAGGTGAAGGTCTCTGATTTTTAACCAAGCTTGGGCTGAGAGAGACAAAGTTCATCCTGGAGCTCTACCAGCTGGTGGCATCTCCACTTTGCATGCAGGACTTTGCCCCCATGGTGCAGGGAAGGGGCAGGGGCTGCTGGTGCCATGGCAGGTGCCCGCTTTGCCACCCACCTGATCCAGTCGGAGGACTGCACAGCCAGCTGGCACATGGTCAAGCGGTGCCGGCTCGAGACTAGCCCCTGCACGAGAGGGTGAAGGAAGAACAGTTATGAAGCCTTGTGCTCTGGCCAGCCTGGGCTTGCAAATCTTTCTGGGCAGAACATCAGGCTCACTCATGTGAGACAGGCCAGAAGGATTCCTTCCTGCCCACAGAGGTTTATTTAAGCTCCTGTTTGCTGGAGGGGAGGAGTTCCTGCTGGGCTCAACCCTGGCTACGTGCTTGGGTGGTGAGATTTGCTCAGCACTACCACTCCCAGCCCTGTGCTGTAACAGGGCCAACCCTAGGGGGTGGTTTCTTGATGAAATTCCTCCAGCTTCCAGGAGACAAGTGAGCTCGCCACTCCTAATTTGACAAGCACTTTTAAAGGTCACTTGTTTGCATCATTTTGATCCCCACACACACACAAAAATTGGCTTTGAAATAATTCAAACAAAAAAAACCCCACCAAGCCACCACTGCTGTTTTGGGTGGGAATGTGTCTCTTTGCTGTCTAGTGCTTTGGCTCATTTTAAGGTCTCACTGCAGTTTTTATCTAAAGAGCGAGAGGTTTCATCCTCTCCCTCCTCTCTGAGACTTTCCCAAGGTCCTGGGCAGAGGAGGGCCATGAAGGGACCACAGGTCAGGCAGTGCTGCCCAGTGCTCACCCCTGACTTCAGAGATGCCATCTCACACAGGAGGCAGAAAGAGGAAATGGGAGCAACCCACCGTTTTCCCATAGGAGTCGTGCACAGGTGAGACGATGCCGCCAATGACAATGAAGCGTCCAGTCTTGTGCAGGTAATCCCGGGCTCGCTCTGGAGGGGGAGGACAAGGAAATGGGTGCAGGGGGATTTAGCAGTACCCACTGAGCCCTGCAACACCACAGCATCCACCAGCCATGGCCCAGCCAGTCCCTCCGCGGCTGCACAGCTGTTACATCCCTCCCTGCCTGTGTCAATACCACGTGCCGCCCATGTCCCACTGTACTAAGAGATGTCCAGTTTCAGGCTGGTATTTCCTAAAGGTGGAATTTGAGAATAAAAATGCTGGCAACAAATTGCCAAACTCACCTGGTCTCCTACATATCTACCCCAGCTACTGAGACACTAGCAAGGGAAAAGAAGACAGGGAAGGCAAAAGCAAAAAGGGAGATAAGATTGATGAGCCATTAAAAAGAGCATTTTTTCTTCAAGTGGAAGATCTATAAAATATTTTGGATTTGCAAATAAAAGGAGCATTTCTGAAACTGAGGTGGTGATTTTGGGATCCATCAGCCATCCCAGGATGTCCCTGTGCATCACATCCTTCAGACACTGTACTCCGTGGCCAGTACTGCCCTGGGGGATGGGGAGAGGTCCTTCCTGAAGGGCCGGTGCTCCCACTGTGGCAGTGGCTGCCACATCCCTGGAAGTGTCCAAGGCCAGGTTGGACAGGGCTTGAAGCAACCTCGGCTAGTGGAAGGTGTCCCTGCCCATGGCAGGGGATGGAACGGGATGAGCTTTATGGTCCCTTTCAACCCAAACCATTCCGGGATTCTAAGTCACTTGGGCAAAAATTTTTTTTTCCTCCAAATTTTGAAATTTCTGCTAGGGAATACTGTTCAGTTACTGTGTCAGTTAAAGGTCAATTAAGGAAATATAATTGCCATGGACCTTTTTTCCCCCTCAAGGGCATTGAGGAGCCTCAGGCCTCTGTGACAGCCTGTAGGAAATTTGCCAGCCTCAATACAGCCTCTTCCTTAGACTCACCTGAAATCCTCACTGTGGCTGCCTTCCCAGCTCTTGTGCCCTGAACACACCAGCCTCCAGAGAGGGAAAAGCGGGCTTAAATAATTTGATTCATGCAGGGAGTAAAATTTGATTGCCTGAATTGGATGCACCAAAATTATCTTTCCCTGCCCTCAAAATCCCCTGAAAGCACATGCAGAAAAACACAGTATGCTCGGGTTTGTTTTTTTGCATGGGCAGGGAAAAGCCAAGATTGATGGATCAGCATTTACCTTTTCATCATAATACAATTTAAAATGCAAATTAAAATAAAAAGGAAATTCCCTAACAAAAAAGATGCCATTGAGTTTTAAATTCACATATCCTTTCATTATTTCCTGATTTGCCCTCATGTGATTTTCCTTGCCAAAAGAAGATTAAAAACACTGATCTGTTCATCTTCACATATGGCCCCTTTATAAAGTTCATTTTTCAGAGGAGCTGAACTCTTTGCATGTAAACTCTGCTTCAAGCTCTCAAAGGTGGCTGATGGTATTAATTTGCCTTGAGTTCTTGGTGGCAAAAGCCAAAGGTTTTTCCTGGCTACCAAAATCTCAAGGTCTGTATTTAGACAGCCTGGCACCATCTCCACATCTTCAGGCAATGTGATCCATGCTGCTAACATGTCACCTCAGCTCCAGCTTCCAGGACCTCACACCAAATATCCACCACCACCTTCTGCCTTAGTAAAACACTTCTTCTGCAGAAAACAGGCACTGGCACAGGATGCCCAGAGAAGTTTTGGGTACCCCATCCTTGGAAGTGTCTAAGGCCGGGTAGAACGGGGCTTGGAGCAACCTGGTCTAGTGGAAGGTGTCACTGCCCATGGCATGGATCCGTGGGGATGCTGATGGCCTCACAGCACTCAGGGAAGGCTCTGCTGCTGGCAGGAGAGGGGTGCTGCTACTCTGTATCACCATCAAATCTGTTCATTCGGGTTTTAACCTGAACGATCTTTAGAGAAACCTGTAAAAATGAGGCATTTTCAAGAGCTTGTTGTCTATCTCAGAAACACCACATATAATTTAAATATGCATGGAGAAAATAAAACATTTATTGACAATTAGATCCCTGCCAGGGAAGTATTTGGGCAAATGTGGGCTAAGAAGCAGCAGTACAGTGTAGGGAATGGGAAGACCTGCATTCTGGTTCTGTCTTGCCCACAACTTGCAGAGCACCCTTTTACATCCCAAACTGGACAGTTCTCACTTGGTTTTGGGGTAGAACACATTGCTTGAAGGGCTGTGTCTGTCAGGAGACTCTGCCATCTCGCTTGTTTGTGCAAGCGAGATGGCAGAGTTTGTGCAAGAGCTGAGCCAGCTCTTCACAGTTACCCACTTCAAAGCAAAAGCCTTTAAAAAGATTGCATTTTCTTAAATAACACATCAAATCCTGTTTGGATGTCACTGGGAGGGCTGGCATGGTGACAAGAGCAGCTGCCCTTACTGCTGGTATGGTGAGAGAGGATTTGGGGCAGGTGGCACCATGGCTTCAGGGTGGCACAAGAAAGACACTGAGATGCTGTAGCATGTCCAGAGAAGAGAGCAGTGGTGGGGAAGGGTCTGGAGCACCAGGAGTGGCTGAGGGAGCTGGGGAGGGCTCAACCTGGAGAAAAGAAGGCTCATGGGGGACCTTCTGGCTCTCCATGATTCCCTGGGGTTGGAGCCAGGTGGGCAGTCAGGCTCTGCTCCCAGGGAACAAGGGACAGGACAAGAGGAAATGGGTTTAGATTGGATATTTGGAAAAATTTCTTCATGTAAATGGTTGTCAAGCCCTGGCACAGCTCAGCTGCCCAGAGCAGTGGTGGAGTCCCCATCCCTGGAGGGACTTAAAAGCCATATGGGTGTGGCATTTGGGGACATGGGTTAGTGGGGGCCTTGGCAGTGCTGGGTTAACAGCTGTACTCAATCTAAAGGGTATTTTCCAACCTAGATGATTCCGTGATTTTGTGATTCTAAAATTGCAGTGTTAGTTTGCAGCATCTACATGTGTCCTCACTGCAATCATGCTGCTGTGTTTAAAGATTATTTTTATTTTTTTACAGTTTGAATCTCCTTATGACACATTCTTCAGTGGCTAAATGGAGAGGGCAATAGGCTGTCATAGCCAAGCCTGTCCTGACCCATTAGTTCATCAGGCCTTCAATCCTCCCCTCTGCACAGGACCAGACAAAACTGCTTTAGCTCTTGTAAGAGAACTTAGGAATGTTGGCGGCTCATGGCCCACCCTGGGCTGCACCCTGAGGATGCAGTGCCTCCTGCCATGGTGTGTGCCCCTGACACAAGCTGGAGGTGGGGATCCCAGCAGCAGTCATTCCTCTGGGTTTCTGGAAACAGACGCTGGTTTTGGTGGGTCATTGCTTCAAACGCTGCAGCTGCTTTGATCTTGCAGTGCTTCCTCCAAACCCCTAGGTCCATGTTCTCAGAAAAGACCTTTTTTCTTTCACAAAATTTGTTATGTCTTTCCTGCAAAATATGCTGCTTGTGGGGATCAGGTTCATGGTCTCCTTGCAGACATGGCTAATGCCAAAGACACTGCAATAGCTTTGTATTCCTATTCTCAGGTGTATTCCTTATGGTCAGCTGTCTGCAGCTCCCAACCTTCCCTCCCTGCTTGTGCAAAGATTTTTGCCTGGGGAAAAGTAGATTTTGATCTGAAAAGTCCTAAGTCTTTGGCATCTTAATTCCACATCTCTGACAATTGGTTGGGTTTCTGGCCCATTTGTTGTCCTCGAGCTCAGCCCTCTGTCACGGCTTCCCAGCCCTTTCCCAGCCCATTTCTTGCCTGTTGAATACCTGTGATATCCAGAGATGGTGACAGACCCCAGAAAACCCCCTCCAGTACTTTCTTTTTCTACGAGAACTTTATATCCTGCCACACCAATGCAAGGATGTCGGCTTGTAAGAGAAGAGCTCATTCTTTTTGTGGTGTAAATCGTCTGTATTGCTCCAGGCAGCCTCAATGGCTTTTAAACATTGTTGACATAAATAAACTCGGGGTGATGTGCCTTCCTGCTAAGATGTGCATTAGGCCCCCGGCAGCCTGCTTGTGGGATGGGAAGCTTTCAGCCATGGCTCCGTGCCTGGCAGCTGCTGGATGACCTTAGCCTTGCTGTGTTGGGGAGGGAAGGGACAGGGGTGACACTTGGACCCATCCCGAGCACTGGTGACACTTCCCACTTTCACAGGCCAGCTTTGCTTGCCTGCCCTGCAAATGCACTTGAAGTATTTTCATCTCTGCTGCTTTCCTGAGAGATGATGGTAGGGAAAGACCAATCAGAGGATATGCTCCAGGGCTACAGAACAGAATGGTGGTGGTTTTGTCCAGTTTGAATGAAAAAACAGCATCCCACTTCCCCAAGAGGAAATCAGTCCTTATTTAAGAGATGTTTCTTTTTGGATGTTCTCACTGAGTATATTCGTTCACAATGTTTCAGCTCCTCTGGTGCTGCTCCATCACCTAAATTGATGCTAATGAAATCAAATATTCCTCATGTTCAATTTTTCAAGGTGTAATTTCAAATAGTATTTGTTTTGGCTTTGTACCTGGTTCATCTGCACCCCTAAGACTTCCTTTTCTCTCTCGCCTTTTTTTTTTTAACAGAGTAAAGCCACAGGCAAGCTCTAATTTATGCCCTTCTCCTCACAGGGGATTGAAGCTGCACCTTGCCCACATTGTGCCAGCTCTCTGAGGACACACACAAGGTAGCAGGGAGGCAAGAAAGTTTTGCACAGCCTTCATTGCACTTCCCTGAGACCTGGGACAGAAAAGGTGTGCAGCCAGAGGTGATGGAGAAGGCAAAACCATTTCCCAAGTGTATAATTTTTATTTTGAGCAGTTTGGCCTCTGACATCCTTGGACAGGAGGTGGGACATGGCCATGAGGTGCCGAGGGCAAGGGAGGCACTTTTCCACTGTCTAAAATCCCTTCTCCTGCAGGAGAGAGTGACCAAGATAAGCCAGCACACTTTGTTTTATTCTCAAGCTAGCAGCACTTTCAGGACCTAAATGGTGCTTCCAGAGCTCAGGGTGGGCAAGGAGCCAGCAGTTACTCTCAGTCTAACTGAATGATGTGTGTGTGTGTATATATATATATACATACATAAAAGCCCTCTGAATACCAAATCAGGGATGTATTCATCAGAGGTGTCCTTCTCCTAGAGCCCAGCTCTCCTGCCTGCCCCAGAGCCTTGTTCTTTGTCCCACCCACTGTCTTCACCCACAGTCAAATCTTGGTTAGAGCTGGGGAAACTATCGACATCTCCCTTCCCTGGGCTCCCAGAAGAGACATTTCTACTAGAGCAAGCCCTGGCTGCTCTTCAAGGGAGGTTCCTCCTTTAGGAAGAAGTAGGAGAGTGATTCTTCACCGTGGGGTTGACCCTTCCGTAGACAAGCCTGGGGAGATCCCAGTGTCTCACTGACCCAAATAGCCTGTCCTACCTTGTGCTCAGTGCCTCTTAGACAATCTCAGTCAGATTCCCAGGAGACTTCTAGTTGGTAAAAAAATCCCATTAAGCCCCCTAATGCTTAGTGATTTTCATCTCTGAGCTAATTGCTCTGTTACAGTTTCCCCCACCCCATTTGTCCATGGCTGTACCCAGGCACTGTAGAAATAACACATTTGTAAGGGCTTCAAATATTGCTGCACATTTGTTTTATCAGCTTTTCATAAGCACCAAAAATCACTGGTCACCAAATGCCTCAAGATTTGTGGTGGAAGCAGAGGCTGTGAAAGGCCCCAAGAGGTGATGCTGCAGCACCTGACCCTCCCAGGCCACCCAGGTCCCCACTAGTGTCCAACTCACAGCCACAGAAGTGATGACTAATGAGACTCATGCTATCACCATCTGCTGAGCACTCCTGGCTTCAAGCAGAAAGGTGAAACTAGATGTTTAAAACAAACAAACAAACTAACTAAAAATAATAAAAGTAGGAGACTAAGTCACAGTAAGCTGACCTAGAAATAGCAGAGCAATTCCTGGAGCCCCAGCTAGATGGGGCCTGGGCAGGGGACCTGGCTGGTCCCACGGAATCTGGCTCTCTTCTGTGAAGCTGTAGAGGGACAACCTATTTGACATCATTGAAACTGGAAGTGAAGACATCCTATTTTTTCCTCTTTTGTTAGAAGTGAAGTATTGCAAGGGTCAGTGTGTCTGAAAAGTTACACAAGAGCCCAGGAAGAAGAGCTCTCAGGTCCTAGAGCTTGAGAAGGAACATTTGAGGAAGAGCCCAGCAAAACAACCCAGGCCAAGATGCTTTTCCCTCCTGTAGCTGCTAATCCTGCTGCAATGGAGCAGGAGGGAGCAGGCAATGCCCATCAGGTGAGCATCATGAGGAGAAGTACAGGCAGCTGCTTCTTGACTTGAAGTGCCACCAGCTCCTCCAGGCAGGGACTGGACCTACTCTTCTGTCAGGTAATCAGCACAGTGTTGCCACTCTCTCTACTTCTACAGAGAAGCAATGTAACTTATTGCTTGGAGACCTCCACTCTGGTATCGCAGGGAGAGCAGGAACATTCTCAACACCATGCTGGATCTCACCTGAGGGGTGGGCAGCTGAGTGGGTGGACATGTTAAATACTTCTACGAGGTGTTCAACACCCAGGGCTGCTACCTGGGTATCTTAGAGGTCTTGGGGCTAATGAGGTAAGGAAAAGCATCTAATGAGGTAAAAGCAACTCTTAGCAGATAGCTGGATGGGGCTTGGAGCAATCTGCTCTAGGGAATGTTGTCCCTGCCCATGGCAGGGTGTTGTAACAAGATGATCTTTAAGGTCTCTTCCAAATCACTCTGTGATTCTAAAAATGGATGAAGAAGAGGGCTTCACCCAAAGTAGGTTTTCTGAACTCTCTTCTGCAGGGCAGCACTGAAACCACTTTCTTAGAAGCCCTCAGAGAAGGATTAAGCATCTCTAGGTAAGATGATTTTCTGTATGTGTGATATTGAAGTGGAAAGTGAAAGGTCATGTACCCTGTCTGGTGCATTAGCTGCCACCCCACAAATCAGCAAGAGCTGTACATGGTGCAGCATGGTTGAGGGGAGAGAGTTTTCCTCTTCCAGTGTAGTATTTTCCTTGTTTTTAGGAAGAAATGTGCCAAAATGTGGATTTGCCAGTGCTCAGTGTAAAATGCCCCTCTGAATGCCAAGATTTATTTAAGCACAAACTAGGGGAGTTAACATCACCGTGTCTGGGCTAGGAAAAAGCAGTCAGAGCTACTTTGGCTGAAATCTGTCTCTCCTCTGGGATTTTTGAGGCTAATGGCTCTCCAGCTGGTGTAAGGTGATGTAGCCCACCACCCTCAGAAAGCAACATCAATTTGTGGTGTGAATCTGGCCCAGAGCTGGCATTTTGTGGTTGTATACCAACTTCGATGAGAGTCTAAATATCAGGAGAGAAAATAAACTGTTTGGCAAGCAAACGGGAGGGTGTTCCAGATAGTCCTAACTGCTCCAATTTGAAGTGATTTTTGTTATCCTGGGCCCATGGATAGAGTCACACAGCAAAAGAGTAGCAGCAAAAGGCAATATTTTCATTATTCTGCCATGGTTTTATACATCGCTTTCATCAAAATGTATGTGGAACATCCAAAATAGGACAGGCACCTTAATGTACATCCCTGGAGAGGTCCCAGTCCCCATCTCAGTCAGGGAAATTGGTGTCACTCAGTGCCTTAAAAAAAAAAATGGAGGGGAAATAAAACCCCAGCAGATTTCCACACTTGTTTTCCAGTGCCCTAATTTCCATGTGGAAGCACTCTGTTTGTTTTCATTTCTAAGCTGTTGTAGCACATCAAAGGCAGTGCTTTTTACGTCCTGGCATGTGTCATGCTGCTCCTTTGGGCTGACATGTGGCAGGATCACAACCCTACCAGGAGCAGAGGATTTATGGTTCTCAGTTCCCTGTGGAGCAGAGATGAGGAGCCTTTGTCCAGCAGCTCTTCGCTGGTCTTGGGCTGCCTCCACACGGGGCTGACTCCCGTGTGTCTGACCCATGGCTTGCCTTTGCTGGCAAAGCATCTGAAGATGCTGACCTTGTCTGGGATCTGTGTAGGCTGAACCAGGACTGTGCAGGCAGAAAACATCCCACCTACAGAGAGGCAGGAAAGGCTGGGGGGATGCTGGTGAGAGTGCGGGGCAACAGAGCCACAGTAGGATTTCAGGTTCACTGTAGCACCAGAGGGATGTCACATTCCCATTACTGCAGCTGTATATCGGTGAAACCCTGTCTCTTTGCAGACCCATTCCCAAGACAACATTTCCCCCAAAAAGAAACATGAACCATGTTTGTGCACAAAGCAAAGGTGCCAGAAGCAAAGTTAAGTGTTTAATCATCCCCAACCCAGCTTGTGCTGGGAAAACTGGATTTTCTGCTTTCCCTTGCCAGTGAAACACAGAGAAACGTCATCTCCTCAGGGAAGGCTTAAGCTCAATTAGGGGCTGTTGGATTTTCAGTGAAAATAGAAACCTTTGTGGAGCTGGGGCTGAGCAACTTCTTCCTTGCCTGGCTCAGAGATGCGTTCTCCACCCATCCCATGGGGAGCTGCTCTGCCTGTGCTTCCTATTCCAGCCCTAAAACAGGCTTATCTCAAATGATCTTCTCCTGGGGCAGGCCCTAGAGTGGCTTTTGAAAGTGCATATTTTTGAAGAATCTAGGCTTTTCTGTTCCCAAATATTGATTTAGCAAATTTATGCTGGTATGACCAAGATACAGCCAGTGGCTCAGGCTTACTTAAGAAAACTAGCTGATGCTAAAAAGTGAGACCAAAAAAAAGGTGTTTGTGACCCAGGTTGCCTTTTCTAGCAAAAATCGTGTTTCAGTGCGATGAGAGCTTGTGCCTTGGCCCTGGTTTATTTTCAGGGTTGTGATGGGCACTACTGACTTTCTCCACACAGGGCATCCTGAAAATCTAGCCCTGATTGGCTGGGCACTGGTGGCATCATGGAAGCACTTGGATTGAGGGGTTATAAATACCACAGAGGGCATGCTCATGTCAAAATCCAGAGGTGCTGTGGCTTTGTCTCTATCTTAGGCTGATTCTTCAGTCTTTAGAGGTTGTTGGGTCTTCCCATAGCTGCTTTGGGCTCCCTAGTCCCAGGTGGAGGTTGAGGTTTAGGGTTAGGGTTAAGATTGGAGTTAACTTGTGCTAAACATTCAACACAGCTGAACTTCCTTGGCTCAGAGGACCTCTTGCAGTCCCTCAGCCTTGCTGCCAGAAGGAATTTTGGAAGCCAAAGTGTGCAGAGGTGAGGATGCCCATTTTGGGCCAGTTGCCGCTCAGATGCACAATGATCAGCACAGTCATGACCCACTCCTACCCCTGGCCCCCATCACTGTGGTACTCGACCCACAGCAGCCTGGCAGGGAAAGGATGTGGCTCTCCCCATTTCACCACTCAAGCAGTTAAATGAGCTGCCCAAGGTCACACGAGAGATGTGGGCTGCCACTGCTGGTGTTTAACATGCAGCTAATTGATACCCTTGGCATTGCAAAGGCTGCTGTTAAAAAGCATCAGAGAAGACAGTGCAGGAGGTGAGAGCATCACAGTGAGTGCAAATAGTTTTTAAATAGATGCAGAACCCCTGTTTCCTTCTTGAATGAGGTTGTAGGACTGGATTTCTCACTGCCAGGTTTGTTTATAGTCAGTGGAAGTAAAAGAAGGTACATGGCACATTTTGGGAGGTGGCATTATCATAGAGACAATGTGATGTTTCAGAGACCGTAATAAATACTGCTAGGCATTTAAGAGCTTATAAATGTTTTTAAAGAATCCCCGAGAAGTTATTGATGGAGTTTAATCTCGTGCTCAGGAAAACTTCTCACTTTGGGTCATGAAGAGCAGATGCTTGAGATGCAGGAAGCTAATAACAAAGGCTGTGAAAAACGAGTCTGTATGGGGTGCAGTGATGGGAATGTAGCATCTACTGATATATAATGGCCCCCAGAAGAGCCACGGGTGCTTTGTCCTCCCAGCACAGCACCCAAGAATCTGCAGTTTCAGTGTGTTTTGGGCAAGTGCAGGGCGTAGAGGTGTGTCGGTGACTCAGCCACCGCGGCACAGGGCTGGGCTGGCGGGTGTCGCTGTCGCTGCCACGTTGAGCCGGGGGCACTTGGCGCTGGGCACAACTTGCCCTCCTAGACCCCTTGCACCGCGGAATGGTTTCAGCTGTTTGCTGTGATTTCAGCGGCTTGGATGTCAGTGGAAGCTCCTCCGCTGTGTTACAGAGGGGTGAGCAGGGATGCCGCAGCTCCCCGTGTCCGATACACCACCCCCGGGTGTTTTAAGTGAGATCTGTCCTGACTCTGCCCCGGTCAGTCGTTCCCGCTGCGCTCTGCCCGTGCTGCTGAGCTCCAGTGCCGTGCGGAGCCAGGCCGGAACTCAGTCAACCTCTCCCTGTCCGTCACGTCTTCCCAGAGCCCCATTACACCTCCCACTCCATCGATCGGTCCCTCCAGCTATTACGCATTCAGATTTCAGCCGGGGATGAAATGGAACCAAGAGGCAGCCTCGAAGGGGCCCGCACTTCTTACTCATGTTGCAGACAGCAGAGCAAAGTCCCTCTCAAGCTCCTGATGAGCTTTTGTTAGATGGAGGGGGAAGGAATTTTGCTTCTGGACATTTGCAGATGTATTCCCGTTTAAGCAAAGGGGAAAGGGTGAGCTGTCATTCCACTCAGGCATTTCTCCCAGCTCTGTCCCAGGCAGTGACGTTCTCATTAAACTGCTCTGCAGTTCAGTCATGTCAATCAAATAAGAAAAAGTGATTCTTGAAATTCAGGATATTAAAACAGCACACCATTAACAAAAGCCTCAGCTCCTGCCTCTTCATCCCTTTTTACTTAGAGAACTCCATCCTTTCATCTCAAATCCCTTGCTATGGGGTGCAGTAGCCCTCAGTGCTGCTCCTCTACAAGGACTGCAGTGGATAATCAAAGAGCAGCCTGCTGAGATTTTTAATTGCTCAAGTTTCCTTAAGAACCAAGCAAGAGAGTTTTATGTTTGATAGCAGAGTCCTCTTTCATTGTTTTCCACCAGAAATGGTTTTTACCCAGCTGTTGGTTGGCATATTAACTCTCTTCAAGAACAGATGCACATAGGATCTAAGGAAAATTTAACTAGACAAAAAGGGAAGCATCGTGGGGATTTCCTGATTTTCAGGATTCAGGCTGTCAGGAAAAACGGGAGTAGTGTTTTTCTGTGCAAGTCCAGGTCGTGGGCACTGTTTGAAATGAGGTAGGTGGGGAAACTCCATGGCCAAATATGTTTAAAATATCTGAGGTACCAGAACTCCCTGTGAGAGGGCCACAATCTGAATGACATCTCACAAATCTCTTAGTCCCAAAGAAGTGGACCTGGAGCAACCCATCACCCCATAAATCCACGTGCAGGAGAGGAGGCAGTCTGGATACAGGCAGATGATACAGATTTGATTGTAATCATCTATTTGACATCAAATGCTTCATAGTACCCAAAAAATAGCTGTAAAAAAAGCCAAGTACCTGTGACTGAGTCAGATAATGCCTGTGTTTGGGGGTGGGGGGTTACCCAACCTGCTGCCTCTGAGCCCAGCTCTGAACATCCCCATGGACCCCAGACTCCCCATTACTGGACCTCGTGAGCACTGTGGCATCCAGAAGGGGGGAAGGAAGGCTGAAATCTTCCTCTGCAAGAGCAGGAAGGCCCCAGTGAAGCTCTGCTACTTGCAGGCTGATAAGCAGAGGTGGAAAGGGGAATTGAGGGGTCATCCAGTCCCTGGAGATGAAGCTGTTTGTAGAGCTGGGAAGAAATAAAACTGTGGCTGATGAGCAAGGCTTTGTGATTGAAGCTAGAAGTTTGCACATGAAAAGAATGGATTGCAGAGAATTTCAGAACCTTAAAAAGGCAAGAAAAAAAATGTCTAAAGTGTCAAAATAGGGGATGTGGGCAATTCCAGAGGGACCTTTTCTTCTACAATTGAAGAAAAATGAATAAAAGGATAGAGAGAAAAAAATCAGTATCAAAACACAGCACATTGATCAACCAGACACCATTTCACCCCACCAAAACCCTCATTTCAGTTTGAAGAAATCATCAGAACAATCCTCCAATTCTCACATAGCCACAGAACAGTACAAACCCTTTCCACTGCAGAACCTACAAAGAAACTGATCACAGCACCTTCCTTTCAAATCCAGCTATTTGTTGGCTCTGTCTCCAGTTCTGAAACCATAACAGAGAACCTGGAGCCTCTGACCTTATCTGGTGATGTCTTTAATCCCAGTATTTTACCCGAGACCGTCTTCAAAATGAACTATATTTTTTTGATTGAAAAAATTTGCTTTCTACCTTGCCCTACAGAGCTGCCTTTTGGTTTTTAAGCTCTGGACACAGTTGTATTAGGGCTTTTTGAGCTGGGGCCACATGGGGAAGTGATTTAATTGTCAAAGCAAGCAAAAGCTGGTTGTCTGGCAGACCGCCAGCATGGGCTTTGGCATGTTAGCAGAGCTGCACGGATTAGGTTTTGCTTTTGACTTTGGTGCCTTGGCTTTTGTCCTTTGGATGGCATCACTTGCATGGGAAGGAAGGAGGTGGCAAACTGTGAGGAGGCCAAGACGGAGGAGATGCACTTTAGGCAGCAGTTCCTGCTGCTGGCTGTCTGTGCTGCTCGGCGTGTCCCAGCACTTCGCACTGAGATCCAAAGCCAGTGTGGGGACATCTCAGAGGTTCCCCTCCTGAGCTGGCGGCAGGGCAGGAGGGTTAAGCATGAGGTCCATGCTCAGTGCTTCTCTGAGTGGCAGTGGGAAATGAAAATGAACTGGTTGGAGTTTGGTGTGTGTTGGCCAAGGTGAGCAGGTGGGCTCCCTGCGTTGAACAGTGCTGGGGGCTTTAACTTCAGAACTTTTGTTCTGAATCTTATTTTTCTTCAATTATTAAGACTTTATGCATGGGCTCTGTTTTTTCTTCTCCATACCTCCTTAGGATATAAATGGGTTTAAGGCCACCAATGTTTGTGTCAAGCTTTAGAAACAACCTCTGCCCTCTCTGTTCTTCCGTCTTTCCTTCCCACCGCAGTAACATCCCAAAATTTTTCTCATAGCCACATAAAGCTAGAAAATACAACTTGAATTTGTGACTCAGAACACCTTTCAAAGCGCAGCTGATACCACAAATAACTTGGAGTGTTTTCAGGACTATGTGGGTATTTGTCTCAAGCCCTTGGTAGGGATGGCTGTACATCACTGTGTCTCACCTAGTTTTTTGTTATATGTTATATATCTTGGGCAAAGTATTAATTTATATGTATGATATTTATTCTGTATACACAGACACAATTCAGCCTCATTTGGGGGGCCCCAGTGATCCAGGATTTTAACTGGCAGATGAAGCAGGGAGCTCTGTTGCAGTAAGTTCAGCTCCTCACAAGGTTCAGCGGTGGGATGCAGTTGCAGATTTGGGGTTGTAAGAAGAATCCTAGCTTTCTGGAATCCTGGAATAATGATGGATCTTAAATCCATATGACTGATGGAAAGAATAACCCAGTGGGAATCTTTCCCCCACTAGAAGAGACTTCCACATAATTAACTAATCTCCTATTCAGGCAAAAATCCTATGGGAAAAGGTTGACTTTTGGTCTGAATAAAACATGGTAAAATCCACACTGAGGAAAATTATGGTTGACATACAATGGTGTGTCTACAGTGACATACCCATGCAAATATTGTACTTCCTTTTGGCTTAATTAGTGCCGTGTGTTAAAGAGATGAATTGTCTCTCTATGTTAAGCAAAACATTGGGTTCTCAAAGCCCAAATATTTGTCTGAATGATGAAGACGATATTTGTGCATGAATTCAGCTGTTTAAAATGCATCCTTTACAGGGCAGAGCACTGTTTTGGTTAGACTCTATAGCACTGAGCTAGAAGAGTAACACAGATTTTGGTTGAGATTCCTATGGATTCACAGGATTATACTTTTAGACTTGGGGAGAAATGTTCCTCAAACAAAAATGATCAGGGATTTAGAAGCTAAATTCTGTGTCCTTTCTGTATGGAAGTCTCATTTGTCCCTATCAGGTATCTCAAGTATTGTATTCCAGGAGCTCTACAGGATGCATGCACAGAAAATTTCCACATCAAGCCACCCTATTTGAGCTAAAACCTGGCTTCCTGAAAGGTGTCTGAGTGTTCATTTACAACCTTCATGTGACAGAGAATCCATCAGGTACCCAGGTACTTTCTCCGACTACTTGATTACCTTCACTTGAACTCACACAACATACTTGTAGTTTGAAGTGGTGTGGGATCCACTCTTGGCTTCTCACCAGTCCTTAGTCTGCTGAATAAAGTTGCCCACTTTCATCACATATCACATATCCACCCCCCAAGCAGATCAAGTCACTCCTTAGCATCTTTAAGAACGCATCTAGACTGAGCCTCCCTAGTCTCCTGCCACAAAGCCTGGCTTCTGAAACTAATGTAATTCTTGTCACTGTTCCTCAGAGAAGGGTTTTGCTAATGCTGTACATGAAAATAATACAACCTTTCTTCTTCTGCTTGATATTCCTCTGCTCATATCTAGAAGGATCACATTTGCTGCTTTATTTACAGCACCACACAGAGTTTGTATTCAGTGGGGTGTGCACAATCCCCCCTCAGTCCTTGACACTGCCGCTGTTTGGTAGAAGACATTTGCCTTTTGTTTATACTTGACGTGCGTTCTTCCTCGTTGGACATATGACTTTGCCTTTGACTTCGTTGTTGAACAAGCCCTTTTTATCAAACAACCTGAGTCAGGCAGCACAACTGACTCATTACCAGTTGGAATTCCTATTCTGCTGACTTTGGGGTCATGGCCACTTTTTACTGTCAGGGATTATATATTTTCTTTCACATATTTGATAAAAATATTGAATAGTAGTGAGCAAAAAGAAAATCTCATTGTGAGTCTATAAGAACATGCAGTGCATACTAATATTTCATTGATCCTTATTTTCTAAAATACATTTTGTTACTTGTTGTTAGTCCACTGAATAAGGGTTGCACAGATATCTTTAGTATTGCTTAACCAAAATAAGACTAAATGTGAATTACAGAAATCTTTTTCATCAGTGGTTGCTTCCATCAAACAAATCCCTGTAATTTAATTTAATAATTGTTTTTATTTTTAAATAGTTCCTCTCAATCCTTGTTGGCAATTTGTTTTTGCTTAGGGAATAGGACTTTTGAATAAATTTCAAGCATATTGGTGCCCAGGACTACATTTTGCTGGCACTTATAAAATGGAATAACAATGTGATCCTTTGCATCTAGAAAGCCATCATTTTCTAACCTGATGCCCAACTCATTATGTTCTAGAAAAACAAGGTCTGATGCAGAAATACCCTAAACTGATTTCAATTATTTTTATACAGTTTATATACTTAAAAACGTATACACAGCTTTTAGAAACCCCAGGGATGCTTCTCCACTGGTAGCACAAGTCCTTCAGTATCTGCTTCCCAGCCTTAAATCTCCTATCAGACATAGAGGATGAATCCTGTCTCTGCACTCCGAGAAGGGATATTAGAGGAGCTGATCATTCTGCTCCCATTTTTTCAGTGGTCTGCAGTGGACACTTCACTCTCACAGGACTCCTCCCCAGCCAAGTGAGCTTCTGTTTGCATAGGGATTTCCAGGCATTTTGAGCTTTACCCAAACCGTCAGTATTTATGGCATGTCAGAGTGGCTTTGATGGAGACTGCCCTTTCTCCCTCCCTCCCTCCCTCCTTCTCTTCCTCCTTCCTTCCCTCTTGTCTTGCCTAAGCAGGCTGTGATGCCTTGAGTAGCAGTGATTCTAGCATCCCCATCATCTGTATCATCACAGGGATGCTCGGTAATATCCATCATCTCACACGAACATTTCCCCTTCCTTCGATGTAGTATCAATCTAATGGTTGGGTACTCTAATATCTCCATTAAGTGCCTGTATTTTTGTTGACTTTTATACCTGGCTGTGGCTGCTTGGCTCTATCTCCTCCCCGGTCAGAGGAAATGGAAGTGCTGCAGCGGCTGCAGACTCGCAGCCTCGAGGGCGAGTAGCAGCGGACGAACAGCGCAGGGACAGACCCCGGGGGCTGCGGGGGCGGGAGCGTGAGAAGGTGAGTGCAGAGCGGGGAACCCGGCCATCCGAGGGGGACAGCCCCTCGGAACTGGGGACAGCTGCCAGGGATGGGGGACAGGTTCGGGAGGCCCGGGCGGTCTCCGCCCGCGGCGCCTTCAGCACCACCAGGCGCGGACAGCGCCCGGCCCCGCCGCGGTCCTCGGGAGGGGAGCTGCTCCCCGAAACGCGCCCCG
>VZRQ01008866.1:293475-307993 GCA_013397975.1 Machaerirhynchus nigripectus
CGGGGCGTGCCCCCCGCGGGGTCCTACAGACGCGTGTGTGCATGTACACTCATGTGCACACCCCACGGCACACATCCATCCCCGCGGCAGGGAGAGGGGCACACACCCCGGCACAGATGCACCCATGCACACACACAGAGATGGGCACATATCCGCATCCGCTCTATATACGCACACACAGAGAGGTGCAGCAGGGACACACTGGCATCCCAAGGACTAAGGAGATGTAATAGGAGGTTCAACCTGCAGGTGAGGAGGCTGAAAGGTGACCTTATCACTCCCTACACTTCCCTGAAAGAAGGGTGTAAGCAGGTGTGGGGGGTCAGTATTTTCTCCCAGGCAACCAGTGACAGGACAAGGAGACACAGTCTTAGGCTGACAGACATCAGGAAGAATTTCTTCACAGAAATAAGCTGTTCAGAGAGGCAGTGGAGTCACAGTCCCTGGAGATGTTTAAGGAAAGACTGGATGTGGCACTTAATGCCATAAAGTAGTTGACAAGGTGGTAATCAGTCATAGATTGAACTTGATGACCTCAGAGGTCTTTTCCAGCCTAACTGATTCTGTGATCTGCACGACCCAGTGCTCATGAGCAGCTACATGTGTTCCCCCTGTCCTGCTCAAGTGATCTCAGCCTGGGACCTGCATAGGCCTCCCAGCTGCTCCAGCCCCACCACAACATTGCTGCAGCACCCTTTTCTGGAGTTCTATGGGGAAAATAACTTGGGGGGCTTCAGCTTCACCCAACACATCCATTTCATTGCCTGAAAGAGACCAACATGAAATAGATGCTATGTATTCACCAAAAACCAGTCTTTATGGCAAGGTAAACTAGTCTCATCCTATCCAACTGTCTAATTCTCTAAATTTCTAATTTTTAGGACTGCAGCACTGCTGTTCTCCAATAAAGAAGCTCCGTGCCCTGAGCAAAGACCAGCAGAGCTCTCTCTGCTTATAGCCACTGAAGGAGAGCTGCAGGCAGCTGTCTTCAGCCCCTTCCCGAAGGCTGTCCTGGCCTTATCTCTACCTCCTACATGCAGATTTTCCTCTCAGCAGGGCGTTATTTGCCACCAACACACCCACCTTTCTACCTTCATCTGTCTTCCTCCTCCTTAAGAGGACACTCACCAGACATGGATTTCTGCCTTCTCATGGCAGAGGCTTTTAGCCCTATGCACAGCAGTGGGCTGTGTTTCTCCTTGTCCTGTTAAAATTAATTATTCCCAGTCCTTTGCTTGAAAACTTTTTCCCTCCCAGCTCAACCAGGTGCTGGGATACTCATGACCCTGAAGGACATGAAGGAGCAAGACCACAAGGGAATGAACCCAAGATGATGCCGAATCTGTTTGTTAAATACTTGTTGTGGAGGCCCTGGCTACACTCACACTCTCAGGAGCACACATTGATAGCAAGGGGTGGTCTCTCTCACTGCATAGGGGTTATATTTTTATCCTGATTTTTAATTCAGACTAAGCTGGTGTTGAGGGAGAGATGCTGAGATAGCTGGTGTGCTCTCTCTCTTGTTCCCTGTTTTTCCACTTCGACTTCATCCTGATCCCCAGGGAGATGTGGAATATATTAACAGGGTGATCCTTTTTGGCATCAAGCTGGCTCAAAACGCTGGTGTTTCATAGAATTGTAGAGTCATCAAATGGTTTGGATTGGAAGAGACCTGAAAGATCATTTAATTCCAACCCTGTGTCATCAACAGAGACACCTTTCTTTAGACCAGGTTGCTCCAAGCCCCCTCCAACCTGGCCCTGGACACTTCCAGGGAGAGTTTGACAGCTGACAGCCCCCTTTGAATAGGCTTTTCAGGTTGTGGATAAGTAAGGAAGCAGACAGAGAAGCCAGAATTTAAGCAAGCCATTAAAAGCTCCACACATACAGCACATGCAATGTGGAATGGAGAAAGCAGCTTACATGCATTGGCCAGAGGTTCTCATAGTCAGGAAAAAAAATAACAATAAATATACTAGGAGAATACTCTCAAGTGGGAGGAAAAAAATGTTGTTAAGGGTATAAAAGTCTGTCTACAGACAAAAATCTGTCAAGTAATCTTGTTTTCTCACCAGCAGAAGGCCAGGTGGGGAGCTTGCTGCTGCAAACACAAAATTAGTAGGTTCTTAGAGTTTCACTCTGTTTCACTCTGTTTCACTCCCCAGGCCCACAACAGTGGGCTAGTAGGTGGCATGGATGTGGCAGAACTGCTGCAAGATGGCTTGATTGATGGGGGGATGAGGTGTCCTAAAAGCATCAGTGTCACCTTTGCTTGTTGGGCTGAGCTGCAAGAAAGGCTGTGGGAGGAACATCTATCCCTTTCATTGGCTGTGTAGGGAAAGGGTGATAAATGAACAAAAACCATCAAGTCAGTAAGGGGACAGTGCTCAGCTTTCTTACTAGCTCTGTATGGACATACGGTGATTCAATGGGATTAGATTTTGGGGTTGTGTTGGGCTTTTTCCTGTGCTGCTCCTCCAAGCTTACCCTGAAAAGGAGAGACACGTGGCCTTAGGAAAAGAAGTGTCTCTGCAGTTTACCACTGGTGCTGTGATGAGCATAACTTTGCCTTTAAAACCACAGGTCTTGTCATCAGGAAAAGGGTACTCATCTCCTGCATGTTCCCACCAAGGATGGTGTCCTACCCCCTTCCTTTGGGGGTGGTACAATTGCACTGATATGAAATGGGGGGGCGGGTGCCCTTTACGAGAAGATTCTTCACTGGTTCCTTTTATATAGAAGAGGATGAAGTTGAGGTGAGCCAGTTGAATTTTTTGTTAATCCTAACCCCATTCCCTGCTAATTTGGCATAGGAAATTTTACAGGGGAGCATGTTTTCCCTTCTGCAGTTTATACAACCTGCAGCTGTAGGAGCATAAACTGCTGCTGTTGCAGAAAGCACAAATGGACAAAACTGCCTGTGGCCAAGTTCTCCCACTGTCTGGTGATGCCAAACACATCCTGCTGGTCCTGATAGCTCCTGCCAGACAGCTGAATCTCTCTGCCTGCTTCATTTCACACAGGGGTTTGACATTAAACACACTGAAAGGTCAAGATCACCTGTCCAGACATGAGTTATGCACTGCCTGGCCATGGTGGGGACAAGGCCTGGCCAGCATAGCCTGGCCGTGGTGAGGACAAGGTCTGGGCAGCCCTGTTTGTAGCTCTTCCCTGGTTTTCCTGCTGCCTGCTGGATGGTTAGTGATGTAGTAAATCAGCTGTCACTTAGCAACGCTGCCGGCTGGGGGGCGGTGGCAGGTTTTGGTGCGGGAGCGACGCCTGCAAGGCTGTACAGTGGTTATTTCACCTTATTTCCCCTCAATGTTTTCCAACCCAGCAGGTATTTTCTTTTTCTTGCTGCTTTCCCTGAACATGTGGGTGCAGATTTCCTATGAATGAAGACAACAGCCCGAGCCGCAGGAGCCAGATGTTCCCTGCCAGCCCTCCCCGTGATTGTTGTGCAGTGCTGGAGCACCCTGAGACCCCCAGCGGATTAGGGCTCCAACCCAGCCACGGTGGCCATCTGCCATCTGCAGAGCTGGTACAGCAGGACACAGAGAGGGCAGAAGGATGATTAGCTGGGGTTTATTCTCTGAGGAAGAAAACAGCATGGAGAAACACAGGGACCTGCCTACACTGGGAGCTCATATCAGCACCGCAAAATCACTGCCTGTGGGACTTGAGACCTGTTTAGCCCACCTGAAACATGGCCTGTGGCTCACACCAAGGGTATTTCTGTACATGGATTTGTCCAGTTCTTCACTGTCTGCACAGCCAGGCCCCAAGAGCAAGGGGCCATGCAGCAGAAGGCAGGAAGGTCGTGGCTGTGTTCACCGGGGTGAGGGATGAGGACCCCTCTTTTCTCCCAGCACTGCCTCTCAACTTGTCCCTCCTCTTGGACTTGGGAGGAGGAAGGGAAACCTTTCAGCTTAGGGCTTTTAAATTGACAGTCTGCAAACTCTTCAAAAGAACCCAAATATATCAGAGAAAAGGACAATTAGAGGGGCTTAAACCATTTGTGAACCCGTCCTGGCACACTTTGGAGCCTTTTCTGACCAGGGCTAAGAAGCAGATTCAGTTCTGCTCCCCACATGCCAGCCCTGTGACTCGAAGAAATTTTTGTAATGCAACAATGCACTTAAAAAAAAAAAAAAAAGAAAAAGAAAAAGGCCTTTTATTGAGAATTAAGGAGCAAAAGATCTTGAATAAGGGAGTTGCTCACCTGGTGACCCAGTTGGAATAAAATCCCTGGTTCCGACAAATTAGATTTTTAATTTGCACCCACTTTTGAGATGTAATCTGAATGTATCTGGCCGAAATTTAGGCTTGCAAACCCAACCCACGGGCGGGAAAGGATTTGCAGATATAAGGAAGCTGGACTGAACTGGCAGATTGGGCCAGGCTGGACAAGCCAAACTGAACCAGTTGCGAATGGAACAACGGCACAGGACAGTAAATCAAAGCACTCGGGCATAGCTGCTATAGTGGGAGCCTGGTTGAGATAGAGGAAGCTGCCAAACCTACGGCGACCAGGTCTGAGGCCACATGTGACGGGACAGCCTGGTCCAAAGGGAGAAATCTTCCATTTTGGATGACCCATGGTAGAAGCAGACATTCAAACAAGGAAAGAGTAAGCAAGGCTGAAGAGCAGTCAGTGAAAGACATGACTTATAACTGTGGTCTGAAAATTTATGAGTAGCACGGGGAGCTCTGCTCAGGGTAGAAGAAGATGCCAAAGGGTGCCATGAGATAAAGCTTCTGGAGATCTATTGATGTTGAGGACCTAACACACTGGTTGTGGACTCTGTGAACTGACTCCAAGTGCTGTGCAGTGTTTCTGGGACACTGGACTGACATTTGAGGGTATCTCCTGCAGAAGGTCAGTCTGGGGGCCGATTTTCCTCTTGCCCACGTTCAGCAACACCAGCAGAACACTGGCCACGGACATAATTAGCTTGGCAGCCCTTTTAATGTCTCTGTTTCTGAGGTTACAGCTCGGATCAATCTGCACAGGCAGGATCAGAGCTGGGTTCCTGGATGGGGGGTGAGATGGGGAGTGAGGCTGAGGCACTCAGCATGGATCCCTGGGAACAGCTGCTTGCTCTCTCCCTAAAGTGAGTTAGCTTTTAATCAGCGTGAAAGGGTACTTCTGCCTAGAACGTGCAGCACTTATTCTCCAAAAATTAAAAAGAAATCCGTTACTTTATGAATTATAAGGATTGGAAGGAATTTCTCTAGGAAATGAGGCCTATTTTTTAATTTTTTCTCTCTTCTGGGTGATATTTGCAAGGACAAACTGAAGGCTTAACAAACCTCTACACAGTTGAAATTCCTGAAGTTTTGCATACAGGCTATATTTGGGGAAAAGAGGTTATTATTATTAAGGTAAGATGAGGCTTTTGTGAGTAACAATTCAAGGTCTAAGTAGGATAATCTGGGATGACAACAAATACACTAATCATGATAATATAATTACTGATAAGGAAGAATAGAGGAAAAAATTAGGGTTGTTTAGGTATCTTCACGCTTTGTTTCTTCCTTCAAATGCTGTTGAGTGCTAATTTCCCACATTCACAACATTTAGATTGAAATAATAACCAAACCTGCAAAGAATCTGATGTTTTATCATTCAGCTGTTGAGCTGTACACTCATCTTTCCTTGATCCCAGGTTTTCATCCCGAACAGCAGGAGAATGTGATGTCTCAAAGACATAAAAGCCAAAGTTTGGTGCAGAGACAGAGGGCTGTCCAACACCACATCTGTGCGTGAAAACAGGGGCAGAATATCCACACACAAAGGGAAGACCTTGGACTCAGTGAGCCTCACAGGATATCCCTGGACAATTAAAGATGTTAGTGTTAATGAAGAAAGATGCAAGCAGGCTCCACGTGGTCCATCTCCCCATTGTTGTCTTAAATGACTTTGAGGAAATCTCTTCTGTTCCCCTGACTATCTGTTAAACGGGGATAGTCCTTGCCTGTTGAAGTGCATTATGGATATCATATTAGCCACTGCCGTCTCCCCCCTTTCCCCCCTGTATTTGGTTTTTCCCATGGAGATTCTGTATCCCTCGATCCCTTGTTGGCCCATGGTATTTTTCCCCTCCCCCCCTGTCCTCCATTGGCTCTGTACCCTTTGCCTGCAAAGATTCAAAACCCTGAGGGGTATAAAGTCCCCCAGCGAATGGTTTTTCTCGCTTCTTGGCGCCTACCTTCATTCAGTAAACTTCTCCTGTTCTACCACCGAGAAGTACCTCCGCCTCGTTTCTACCTCCTCCATGCGACTGGTGGGTTAGGCTAACTTCACCAACCCTCCCGCGCCCTGCGAGCAGCCTCTGTCATCCTCTCCCGTGTGGGCGGGTGCCCAGCGCTTGTGGTGAGACAGCTTGCTGAACAGATAGCGCTGTGGCACGTGGCGCCCAAATGTGGAGCAGCTGGCCCCAGCTGACCACCACCACCGCCCGCGACAGAAGAGGCTGAGCGTTCTCCGACAGTCGGAGCCGCCGGAACTCGTGGCCGGGCACCGCTTGCCTTCCCAAGAAACGCACCGCTGCTTTCTTAAGCACGGGCAGAAGCAGCCGCCGCTGCACAGAGCGGCCACCGCTCGCGGCCTTGGCACAGAGCAGCCTCGGCTCGCCTCAGAGCAGACTGCTGCTCCTGAGCGCGTGACCTGCAGAGAAGCGCCACTGCTTTCCTGAGCGCATAATCTGCAGAGGAGCGCATGCAGCTTTTCACAGCAGAAAAGCGTCGAGCGCACACAGTCTTTTGGGACTTGCTGGCACTCTTCGACCAGCAGCTGAGAGGAGGACTTCACCGGATTTTTATTTTCTGGGGTATTTCTGTGGCTTAGAGAGTCAGCTCTGTGTGAGTATGACCCCTGGGGTGCCCAGCATGCGGTGTGGACAGGTCCTGGATCCCTGCCTTGGTGGGCACAGGTCCGAAGGGGGGGAAGAAACCCAGGATTTTTGTTTTGTTTTACATTTTGCACCCGGCGGGGAGAGAAACAGGAGCCATGGGCAATCAGCTGCCCCAGGCTTGGCATGAAGTGTACATCCCAGTTGCCCAAATCCTAAAAAATTCGAATGTTAAGTTTTCAAAAGGACTTCTTAAGGCGTTTTTAAGGTGGACTTTACATAATTTCCCTGCTTCTTCTGCCGACCGAGTCTGGGACCTGGGATTCTGGATGCAAGTCGTGGAGAGGCTGCGGGAGTTTGCCGGGACAGGAGATAAGACGGTTTATCTGTACATGTCCCTGTGTGCGGCAATTATTAACGCTCTTAAGGATCCCCAGGTGAAGGGTAAGCCCCGTTCTGCCCCAGTGTCTTCTCCTGCCCCCCACTCTCCTCCTCTTTCTTCTGCCAATAGAACCAGCTCAGGAATTCCATCCCGCCAAGTGGCGCGAGGTTGCTTCCAACACCTCGGTGCTGCTGTAGCTGCTTCTACCCCTCCTCAGGCTGGAATGGATCCTTCCAGCCTGAACTTGCCCCTGAACCCTTTTTCCTCTCCCTCTCTCCTAGTTTTATCCTGGGAAGGGTTTGTTAATTCTCCCCGAAATTCCAATCCCTTCTTGCCCCTGCCCACATGTTCCCCGTCCCCTGTGCCCATGGCGCTTGCCCAGCCTCCAGCGGCAGCCTTCCCCTGCGGTCCCATTGCGCCTGCTGCTCCTGGCGGCGGCACCTCACCCTACCCCCACTCCCTGAACCCATTTCTAGTGACTGCCCAGGATGGCATTGGCAGCCACGTGGCGGCACCCACCACCTTGGGAGAAAGCCCGCCCTCCATTTTGTGTCCCCAGTCCCTGCACATGGCTCCTCCCTCGCTCCTCCTNTCCCCTGCGGTCCCATTGCGCCTGCTGCTCCTGGCGGCGGCACCTCACCCTACCCCCACTCCCTGAACCCATTTCTAGTGACTGCCCAGGATGGCATTGGCAGCCACGTGGCGGCACCCACCACCTTGGGAGAAAGCCCGCCCTCCATTTTGTGTCCCCAGTCCCTGCACATGGCTCCTCCCTCGCTCCTCCTCCCCCCTGCACTCTGCCCCTTTCCCGCGTGTCAGTACCGCCCCTGATTGGGTCACCAGGCATTCCCATGGTCCCCTCCCATCTCATCGGGTCCTGCTCCCTTCCGGGCTCCACCCAGCCCCTGACTCCCTCCATAGAGAGTTCCACCCCTCGTGGGTGTCACCCGGCCGGTTCCCATGCCTCTTCCTCTGGTTCCAACGCTCCAGGGGCCAAAAGCTGTGGCTCAGAAGGTCATATGCTGAGTAAGGCACTGGAAATCCTGGCTAAAGCAGCCAAGGAATCCAGCCCAGAGACTGGGGAACAGTGGGTTGTAGCAAAAAAGTGGGTAGCCAGGGATGCTAATGGGAAGCCGGCAAGCAAGATCGAACCTTCTGCTGCCTCAGTTAAACACAAAAAGAGGGGATATAGTAAGGCTGGTAGAAAGAAAAACTGTAAAACCAGTAAAAAGAGGAATCACAAAACTGGTAAAAAGATCAAAGACTTAACCTGTGGAGTGCCTGTTGTCGGACTGTTCCATCTGTCAGTGTCACCACCAGCAGCATTTAAGAAACGATCGGGAGAATACAGGATGGCCCCATGCAGCATCAAGGGCCAAGCCGTCCCGCCCTGTCCTGCCTGCTTCCCGGAGCCTCAAGTGAAACCCGGCGACAGCCACCTTATGACCAGGGGAACGCAAACTGAAAGCAGAGGCGATGCAGATTCCCACCGCAGACCCTGACCTGTTGTCCCACTGCCAGGTCCACAGTCTGGCTAAGTCTGGTTTTAGGCACCTCCCCAGAATTTACCCCCCTTTTCCCCTATGTTATCCACCAATCCTATATCCCCATTCCTCTGTTCCCTTGTCACTTCTCCCCTTCTCCCAGACCTTACTCCCTCAGGTTGTTTACCCACCAGTTCACCCTCCATACCTCCAGCCCTTCACCCTACCCTTCCAGCAGCCACGCCCCCTAATACCTCTGTTTGGTTATAAACCCTTTAATTGCAACCCTTTTAATAGTGTTATTTTGAGTCCCTACAGAAGCACCCACCTGAGCTACACCTTCCCATGGGGCCCAGTGCTTGTCACACCGCCGGCCTCTGGATACCCCTGGTACCACTCTCAGTGGAAGCCTGGACTGTGTCGCAGCCTACCACCTGCAGCGCGAGTGCCCACGCCAGCATCCAGGGGATGAGAGACTTAAATGCATCAAGAACTCATGGAGTGGCTTGCTTCTTTGTTGAAAATTTTTTTTCAGATCTTTTTGGTTGTTTTTGTTTTCCTATGTATGTTCTATTATTTTATGCTTCATTGTTAAATCCCTTAGAGATACCTTTGGTCCTTTTTCAATAAGTATTAACTCGGGAGATGTTGCAGTGCATTGTGGATATCATATTAGCCACTGCCATCTCCCCCCTTCCCCCCCGTATTTGGTTTTTCCCATGGAGATTCTGTATCCCTCGATCCCTCATTGGCGCACGGTATTTGTCCCCTCCCCCACTGTCCTCCATTGGCTCTGTACCCTTTGCCCGCGAAGATTCAAAACCCTGAGGGGTATGAAGTCCCCCAGCGAACGGTTTTCCTCGCTTCTTGGTGCCTACCTTCATTCAGTAAACTTCTGTTCTACCACCAAGTAGTCCCAGCGTCTAGTCTATTCCTCCTTGAGTGCACCAGCCTCACACACCCCTGCGAGCCAGCCTCCTTCCCCTTCCTGGACAGATGATGCTCAGCACTGGATCTAGCTAGACAGACAGCGCTGTGGCACTAGCCTTCCTCTTAGAAGTGCTAAATCAGTATTTTGAGGATAAACACATCCAAGGTCTGTGAAATGCTGACCTTGTATGGTGACAGAGGGTGTTGAAGGATGTAAAATGGATTCACATTTCAGATTACAAGACTTTCCCTCTAGAGAGCAGAGCAGTTTCACTCCTGGGCATTTTGGATACATTGTGGCTGAGGGCTGGGATTATTCAACGGGTTCACAGTGTCTCTGGTCTACCCTCCTTTTCTGGGGACCAAATCCTTTCCCATGCTGTGATATTAATAAAATGGTAAGCTACAGTATTGACCCATAAATAACAAAGAATATAATACAAGTTGACTTCTATGAGAAATCTGCTTCTTTTATCACAAAGCTCTTGGAACAAAACTAAGGGGAGATTGACTTGGGGGTCCCCCTTAAATAAAAGGAAATTACCCCCTTGCTGTGTGGAACAAAAGGTTTGCATTAGAGTGTCCAAACCCCAACACAGAGTTTCATAAGAAATAGAGCAGAGCAATCAGCAGCAATGTCAAGCCCTTAAAAATGTTATGTGGGACAATCTGATGAGAAATCTGGAGTTGTGAAAGAGACCTCTGAGAGTCAAGAGGAGAAGGTGTGGGAGAAAAACTCTTGTACATGCTGTCCTAATGGACAGATCTATTTCAACAGTACATAAACTCACAGGGAAGCAAAAAACTCCACAATTCAGAGGAAAAGCCCTGAAAAACAAGGAAAAACCTGCAAAGATTTTGACTTTCTTTGTTTATTTGTCTGGAAGATATTAAAGAGGAGTGAGAAAAGGTGAAGGGAGACCTTGTGACTGGGCAGGTTGTCCTGATGGACCACAGGATTTCCTGATGGACCACAGGTTTCCTCATGCAGCTGCCCTTAGGTGTGGCTGGCTCTGCTTGGCAATTTATATTGGCATTAAGCAGGTTAAATAACACTGCCAATGACACCCAACAGATTCTCTTGAAAATACCCAGGGCTGCCTGTTCCCTACCTGCCCAAGACTCAGAAGTCAGTTCTGCCCCATGGGAACCTCTCTGATCTTTTGGGTTGGCTCTGGAAGTGGTTTGGACTCAGAGAAGACTAAACAAGACAGTGTCTGAGTTGACGCTGCCGCTCTTTGTTTGTGCCTGATGCAGCATGAGCATGATGCCTCCAGGGAGCACTTTGTGGTCTCCTGGATGAAAACTGTGCTCATCGAGAAAGGATACAGGAATTGGGATTTTTCACCTGGAGAAGAGAAGGTTTCAGGGTGACCTAGTTGTGACCTCCCAGTACCTGAAGGGAACTGACTGGAAAGATGAAGAGGGACTTTGGACAGGGGCCTGGAGCAACAGGAGAAGGGGGGATGCCTTTATTTATACCGACAGAGGGCAGGGTTAGATGGGATATTGGGAAGAAATTCTTTCCTGTGAGGGTAGTGTGACACTGGCACAGGGTGCCCAGTGAAGCTGTGGCTGGCTCATCCCTGGAAGTATCCCAGGCCACACTGGGTAGGGCTTGGAGCAAGTTGGGATAGTGGAAGGGGTCCCTGCCCATGGGAGGACGGTTGGAATGAGGTGAGCTCTAGCAGTTTGAAGCCATTCCCCTTTGTCTTGTCACTTCAAGCCCTTGTCCAAAGCCCCTCTTCAACTTTCTTATTGGCCCCTTTGGGTACTGGAAGATCACAATCAGGTGCAGGATGCCCTGAGCATGCTAGCTCAGGAGCAGAAGGATAAGGCTCCCAGTCAGACAGTGTGAAAGGTCCAGGGAGACTCCTGGACAATGTGCCCTGAGAGCCCGCAGCTTCTAAGAGCTGCATTTGTGCATTGATCCAGGAGATAAAATCTCATAGTACAAACTCAGCAGGGTTTATCACAGGACAGGCTCCAGGCAGGCAGGAGCAGCCCCAGTTTGCCCAGTCCTGAAACAGTTTGCTCCTGTTCTGCAGACAAGAGCTGGAGGGATGGAGCTGAGCCCCAGGCCCTGCTGCAGCGTCTGCCTAAGGGGCTGCACAGGATTCCATGGGAGGTTTGGCCACGGCTTGCTGCCCAGCCCTGGTTGCACTGAAACCAGGAAAACCATTCTGCAGCCTTGCAAGACTCCCATTTGAACATGTGGGGCCCTGAAAATCATTTCCTTAAACAGGTTATTTTTTTCAACCTGAAAAAATGTGGGGAATTTAGTTTTGAAACCTGATCTTTCATTTTGTCCTCAGGGTCACTTACAGACTCAAATAACACAACTTGCATTAGCCAGCCACCTTGTGCTCATCTGATCCCAAATTTTCCTCTGCCTCACTTCTTCAGGCTGGCCCATGTGCTCGAATGGACAATGAATTCAGAGGGATTTTTCCTGCCATAAAAAGACAAGTTGGAGCACAAAACAAGTCACCAAGTCAGCATGGGAGGTAGGACTACATGGTATAAATAGGGGGAAAAGTGCAAATACTGAGCTGTGATATAATGTTGTACCCAGCTGCAAGGTTACTGCCTGATGTGCCCATGTCCTGGCTCCGTGCTGAGATGACCCTCTGGAGCACTATGTCCAGCTCCAGAGTCCCCAGCACAAGAAGGGCATGGAGCTGTTTGAGTGAGTCCAGGCAAGGCTACCAAGATGATCAGAGGGATGGAGCAGCTTTGTTACGAGGAAAGGCTGGGAGAATTGAGGTTGTTCAGCCTGGAGAAAAGAAGCTTCAGTGTGCCTAATTGTGGCCTTGCAGTACCTGAGGGGAGCCTACAGCAAAGATGGAGAGAGGCTATTTAAAAGGAATGGAGTGATAGTACAAGGGAGAATGGCTTCTCACTGCCAGAGGGCAGGGCTGGATGAGATATTGAGCAGAAATTCCTCCCTGTGAGGGTGGTGAGGCCCTGGCACATGTTGCCCAGAGCAGCTTTGGCTGCCCCATCCCTGGAAGTGTTCCAGGCCAGGTTGCACAGGACTCAGAGCAACCTGGTCTAGTGGAAGGTGTCCCTGCCCATGTCAGTGGGGTTAGAATGAGATGATCTTCAATATCCGTTTCCACCCAAATCATGCTGGGATTCTATGTGCCAACTCTGGGGCCATGGACCATATCCCTGGGCCATATCCCTGGTGCAGAACCCACTCCGGGCCTGACCTTGCTGCCTCCCAGGCAGTGGGGCTGGTAGCTTCAGGGGCTTTGGGATAATTTAGATGAGGCATGTTTGGGACATTTTGGAGTGATCCTTGGGGCCAGATACCCAAGCTGCCAAACCTTGGGAATCCCCAGTGTTGCAAGCAGGCATGGAACAGGATAAGACTCCCTCTTATCTTCCTCTCTTGCCCAGGGAGGTGATGGATGCACCATCTCTGGAGGCATTCAAGAGGAATGTGGATGTGGCACTGGGTGACGTGTTTAGTGGTTCAGGGGTAACCATGGCAGTGCTGGGTTGATGGTTAGATTTGATGATCCTAAAGGTCTCTTCCAACCTTCATGATTCCATTCCATAATTGCAAAATGGTTGTGATTCCTAGTCAGGCATTTATTCCTTACCGACATATTTTTGCCCCCACTCTCTTTCCAACATTAATTTCAGCTTGTAAATGATGAAGAATAAGAGTCAGTGAGTGATAATGGCCTTAATAAAAATAAGTTTCCTTTCTTTCCTTTTTTCCCTTCATTTGATGTGTGCTTCAGCAACACTGTTGATGGCTGCACTTGGTGACCTTAAAGGTCTCTTCCAAGACTGATAGTCCTGCGATTCTGTGTGGGAAGTCCAAGCCTACATGCGCTGTTCCCGCTGAAACCTTTCTTGTCACAAGAGTGTAAGACCACTACCACCCTTGTGGTACTGTTGTTCCCTCAGGGCCAAGAAGGCCAACACAACGCTGGGATGCATCAGGAAGAGCATTCCCAGTGGCCAGGGAGGTGATCCTGCCCCTCTGCTTAGCCCTAGTGAGACACATTAGGAATGCTGTGTCCAGGTCCAGCCTCCTCAGGACAGGAGAGACCTGGAGCTCCTGGAGCAGGTCCTGCAGAGGCTGCAGCAATGAGGAAGGGCATGGAGCAGCTCTCTCACAAGGAAAGGCTGAGGGACTTGGGGCTGTTCAGCCTCAGGAGGAGACATGGCTGAGAGGGGCCCTCATTCCTGTCTGTCCCTGTCTGCAGGGAAGGCTCAGAACAAGGACCAGGCTCTGTTCCCTAGGACCCAGCAATGGGACAAGAGACCATGGGCAGAAGTGGAAGCCCAGGAAGTTTCACCTGAACATGATGAAGAACTTCTTTCCTGTGCAGTGACCAAGCATTGGAACAGAGACCAGAGAGGGTGTGGAGTCTACTCCAGACCCAATATCCCAATACTGGGGATATTCAAGACCTGTCTGGACACAGTCCTGTGCCATGTGCTCTCCAATGACCTTGCTTGAGCAGGGAGGTTGGACCTGATGACCNCTGGGTTCCCTCCCAGCCTGCCTCATTCTGTGTTTATGTGTTTCTGTGATTGGGGCTCCCGCCAGCGCCATGGGCCTCTCGGCAAGCCGCCCCTCCGAGGGCCGAAAGGGGAGATGTGACAAAGCCGGCTGCCGCTGCGCGGGCCAGGCCGCAGATACAGGCCCCGGGATGCGCCGCGGTTGCTATGGCGACGCCCCACCGCCCCCTCGGTTGCCATGGCAGCGGGCGGGGGAAGGGTTTGCCGATGGCGCCGCCGGAAGTGCCAGCGGGGGCGGAGTCTGTCCCGGAAGCGCAGCCGGCGCGGCGGGAGGGCCGCGGCGCCTCAGCGGGGCAGGAGAGCGACGAGCGGACGCTGCCGGT
>VZRQ01008866.1:308115-333201 GCA_013397975.1 Machaerirhynchus nigripectus
CGGCGGGACGGGAGGCGAGCGGCGGAGGATGAGCCTGCTGAGCGCGCAGTATCTCCGGTGAGTATCCCCGGAGCGCAGCGGGCAGACGAGGCCGCGGCCGGGCGGCTCGGGGACGGCGGTGAGCGGGCGGACGTGGAGCCCTCAGGCCTCGCAGCGGCAGCGAGGGGCGCTGGTCGGTGAGCGGGACGTGCCCGGGGCGGTCCGGGGGACCCAGTCGCTGCACTCCCGAGCCCCCCGGGCGGGCGGATTTGGTTGCCGCATGGCTCAGGGGCTCCCCAGCAAGGTCACGCCGGTGCCTTGGAGCCGCGGGGAGGGTAGGAGAGTCCACCGGTTTCCTTGCCGCAGTTCTCCATCGCTTCCCAAGGAGGTGGCGGGGTAACCCGCCGTTGTGGAGCGACCGCGAAGTTTGACCCCGGCGGTGGAGCGGACTAGTGCTCGCAGCCCTGGGAGGTTCTCTGGGAGAAAGGGAGTAGCAGGAGTCGTGTCTCAGCCCTCGCCATCAGCTGGAAGCCCTCAATCACGGCTGACACAGCCGGTCGGTGCTGGGGACGGTCAGCTGAGGGATTGGGAGAGGAGTGAGGCTGCCAGGGCTGTGCTTTGAAACAGAACCGTTCCTCAGTCCCTCAAGTCGACAGTACGAGATACCCCACGTTGATACGAGCAGAACTTTGATAGGCTTTGGGGTGAACTTACCGTTTGGGTGAACTTGTACCCAAATGCTCGTTCTCTTGTGGTTTTGAAAAGCAACGTCATGAGCTACAAATGGCTTTCAGTAGCTGTAAAGTACTAAATGTCCAGGTTGATCGTGTTGTGTCACCCCTGACCCTTCGAGAGCACCTCACGGAAAAGGAGCAGGTATGCCAAAAGGGTGTGCACATTCCTTCTGAGGAGTTCAGGGCTTGGAAAGGACTTAGAAGAAGTGAATTCGATGAGGATTTTAGATTTCAAAAGCACTTTCTATCCAAAGCTCTGAAACACTTAAGCGGCCTCTCGCTGGTTCTCAGAATCCTTCCATTCCTCCTCATCTTGTCTTTTATCTCTGCTTCCTTCTGTTAGTCCAGATCCTACCTCAAGTTTATTTCTTAAAAAAAGAAAAAAAGTAATCTAATAGTGAGTTTATGAACCTTTTTTTCTTCCAGGTGAGTACACCTATTCTGTCATAAAATTTCTTCATTCTTTCTTTCCTCTTACATTATGAAAAAGCTCTTAAAAGCCTTATTATTAGCAATCTTCTACCAGTAAAAGACTTGCTTTTTTTATTGTAGGATATGTCTTAATAATATTGTAAACTCTGGCTCCCTGTTCCTTCCTGTGACTGCAGTGTCCTTTGGCTGCTTTGTGTTGTGGGAGGCTGTACCACTGAAGTCACACATGTCCCTGCCTCTGTCATCTTCCTGCAGCACCAGGCTCTTCCTTAGCGTTCTGCCCTGCCAAGCTGGAGATCCTACCTGCAAGCTGTGGGCAGGAATCACCTGTTTCTCCTCTCTGTTCCTCCCACGCTTCAGCTCATCCTGGGTTGTTCTTGCTTTTTCCTGACTGCTTTGTTTGTATTGTGCCAAAGCAACAGGACTGAAGCATGTGGACACTAATGTGTTACAGGCAGTGACTGTCACCAAGAATCTTATCTCTTCCTGAAACAACAGGACAGTCCCCCTTCCAAACTTTTCAAGCACTCCGTAGTCCACCATCTTCCTTCTGCCTCTAAAGACCATTTGGGTTTGTTCTCTATGTAGAACGTATGCGTGGGGAAGGTTTCCTTGAAAAGCTGTGAAATGCTTTTTACATCCACAGAGTGTACATTTAAGTTGTTTGATTTGCATAGGGCAGAAATGCAGCTGCAGATTACTGCAGCCCAAGCTCATAAAGGGAACTGGGAATAGAGCTTCAGACTCTTGGAGCCAGTTCTGTTAGTCCTCTGTCTTAAGGAGGTAGGACATCCTCCTTTTTACTGTGGCAGGAGAGGCTCAATCCGACTATAGTGAAGAACGAGTACCCCAAAGTGTAACAAGAGGACAGCTTAACAAATCATTGTGCCAAATGAAGATTTGGAGCAATTAGTCTCTGCTTTCTTCATTGTCTCAACACTAAGGAGGGATAGAAAAGTTTCTGTGAGAAATCATTTTTCTGTGTATTTTAATTTTAGACAGGAGTGGGCCAGATTTCTAAGGTGAACATGTAATGGTTGAATAACTAGCGAACTAATGACTCTGCAGGAATTGAACTACTGAAAAGATGAGCAGGGAAGAAGGGACTTTTAGCTGGACTACCTTAACTCTTCCACTTCTAGTTTCTTGCTTTCTGCATGTGTGTGAATCAGCTATTTTAAAATGCTGTCCTTGAAGGATTGTGCCCCTTCAATCAACCTGTGAGAACTGAGGAACACATGAGCCTCCTACAGAAGTCTTCCAGGAAGAGCAAATAAGGCTACATGTACTGAGTCTTTAAAAAGTTGCAGGAGGGTCTGTTTTTAAGTCATCTTCCTATGTTGCAACAGATTTTTGGGTTTTTTGCTTTCCCAGTCTTATCCTTTTCAAGGTCACCTGTCAAGAGTATTGGAGTGTATTCTCTCCCATCTAGTTTCCTACGTACTTCTCTGGAGTTGTTCTTTGACTCACTTTTCAAAGATATGCATTGCATCTGATAAGGTGAGTAGACCTTTCAGAGGGTTCTTTTAGGAGATAAGAACCTAAAAGATATTTTAGGAAGTAAGCACAGTTCAAGTCTCCCTGTTCAGGTGAACCTGTTCATCACATCTGGCTGAAAATTTGTATCCGTGCTATTTGTGCTGCTTGGGGAATCTACAAGTACTCCCCATAAATCAAATTAATCTCATGCAGCACTTGTCTTACAGTAAATGTTTCATATATCCTTCTAGATATAAAATAAGTCACTTTTAAGCAAAGCATCACTGATAGGATTTCTGACACAGTAGCACAGAAACCTCCGAGCACATCCATTTTATAAGCCAGTGTTGAGCTTTAGTCCATGTTTGTTCACTTTAGAGAAATGATCTTCAATGCCAATTTTATATGTTAAATGTTCGAAATGGAGTTAACTAGGATTCAGAAGTTTAGCAGTTTGACATATGACTGTTTCAATTGCATTTCAAAAAGAGGTGAGCTCAGTTACCAGTTAAATGTGGCATTGCCCTGGTAAATTGTGGCTTTTAGCACAAACACAAATGTAGAATAAAAAGTGCTTGAATTACAGGGCTTGAACACTGCTTAGAAATTCCAGTGCTGATGAACCAGTAGGTAGTTTTCCTGTAGCCTTATGATGAGGCTATAACCAACTTCATTAAAGGTTTGACTGCTTTAATAATTCAAATTGTGGGTCTCTTTTTGAAGATTCATCAGTAGCTCCATTAACTTCTGCATCTGCTGTGTCTCTTCATGGTTGCTCCTTTGCTGTCTGCTGGCCCGTGATGCACCTCTTGCAGTGTTTTTTCACTGTTAAAGGAGGAGAGTAGAGCAGAGGTAATTGCAGTCTTTGTGTGAGCATGTTCTGGTACTGATTCTTGGTCAGGATGATGTAGAGGTGATGCTTGTCTGTGCTGGAAAGGCAACAACCAGAATACTGTTTGAATGAGTCTCAGCAAGACTAAGTCAGTTATTTAATTATCTTGACAGTATATGAAGGAAAAAATTAGTAAATGTAACCTCTTAATAGAAAACCCTGTGTTCCTGCAGTGGGCTTCCTGAAGTTGGCAGGATCACAAGGTAACTTGGGCTGGAGGAGACCTCAGGAGGCCCCTGTCCAGCCTCCTGCTCAGAGCAGGAAAAGCTCTGGGGTCAGGCCAGGTGCTCAGAGCTTGAAAACCTCCTGGGATGGAGACATCTTAGCCTTTTGGGGCAGCCTGTGCTACTGCTTGAATGTCCTCGTGGTGGAAAAGATCTGTACATCCAGTCTGAACCTCTCCTTTTTTAACTTACGCCCATTGTCTCTTGTCCTCCCACCACATGGAGAGCTTGGATCCATCTTCTCAATCCCCTCCCTGGAGGCATGTGGTAGCTGTGGGTGCCCCAGGCATTCCATACGTCAGGCTGACCAAGCCTGGCTCTCACAGCCTTTCCTCCAGTCCCAAATGCTAGTGCTCCAGCCCCAACTGCCCTGGAGGCCTTGCTCCAGCTGTTCCAAGGCTTTCTTGATTTGTCTTGGCATCTGAACAAGACCAGTCAGTCTTGGAAAGTATTCCCTCCAGCTTTTTTGTTTTCTGAAATGATTAATGCTACTTTCATACAGTGTTTAGTCTTGAATTTTAAACAGGGGAGGTGTAGTGGGGCCTGCTTTGGCCTTCCAGGAGGCACCTCATAGCACAATGGTTTTTTTGGGGGAACATAAAGTCTCCCTTCTAGTTTTTTCTCTTTTTTTTCTCAATACAAGATGTCTCCACCATTTGATAACTAGAATTTCTGCCAATATTTAATATGAGCAACACTTCTTACTCTTCTTTGAGGGTGAGGGTAATGATTTAAAAAGGCAAAGATTGATGATGACTGCTATTTACTTAGGATCAACCAGCTTTTTGTGGTGACCTATGAAGTAAAAAGAACCACAATAATAAAAGTGTCAAGCAATTCCCCACTGAGCTTTCTGCTGAAGGAAATATATCTTGCTGAGAGCCCCAAGACACACACCATACTCCTCAGGTCTCTGGGCAGCTATTACTTGCTCCCTTTTTCCTGTCTTGGGCATCCAAATTACTGAGCATCCTCCTGCCACGCGGGGTCAACTTGTGCTAAAGTCTGGGTGTACCTGTGGTTATTTTTTGTTTTTCAAACCTAGAATATTAAGGAAACAAGGCTTGTTCAAATGTGCTGAAGTTGGTTGCTTCCATTATAACTTCGTGAAAGCTAGCTGGTAAGGTGATCATGTTTGGGTGATCCAAATGAGTGTGCCTGTTGAGAGAGAAGCAGGCAGTGCTCAGCTGGGGTAAAGCAGCACTTCCAGAACTTCCCCTCAGCTGCGGTGTGCTCGTTTCTGTGCCGGGGTTTGAGCATGCTCCTCTGTAGGGAGGTAACAGCCGGGATGGGAGTGCCTGTGCAGGTTAGCAGGTGCTGGGTACATTTTCCTCCTGGAGGGACTGGCAGGAAGGTGAATGTGTGCCAGAGAGAAGAGGGCTGCAGTAACCAGAGAACCTGACTTGCTTGGCAAGAGCTTGGCCATACAGACCAAGGGTGGGTTTTAAACTTGAGCAGCTCTTGACAGAAGTTTCTCACTCTCCCTCACCCTCAACCCTAATTTGATGGCATAAGTTTATGACCAAGTGTAAAGTAAGCTGAATTGGGGAACCCCACACTAGGTTAAAACTGCTTTAGTTTTGTTTTTTACCTGTGGGGTTTGATCCGAGTTGATTTCCTGATCCCATTCATTGTGTTACTACAGATATGCTGACAAAAAGGGGTGAAGTGGTGTGCAGCAGGATTGGAGCACTAATGGTTAAGGGCAGGGTGGGACTGCTGCTTGGAGTGATAGTGCTCGTTATCATTAAAGTGCTCACTGACCCAGAACCCTAGTAAATAGTGTCCTGTTTCCTAGTATATATATATATATATACAGCTATAGCCATATGGCTGTACCTATATATAGAATATCATCCTTATAGAATGTACCTGGTATCCCTGTCAACAAACTGTACCCCTCTTACCAGTCTGGACTGAGAGTCTCCCCTTGCTGCAGAACACAGCTTATTGTGGATGCTGTTACTGCACTTCCTTTGTGCTCTGCTATGACGTTACTTGCACAGCAGTGTTCCAGTGACCTAGAAGTGCAGGTTAGTGTAAGTAAAGTTTCAGCTTTATTTATTTATTTATTTTTGATGGCAGGGATGATTCCTGTAGCAATTAGTTTTTTTGTTCTAACCTGCATATTCCTATGTAGTTTGATCGTTATTGGAAAAGAGAGTTCTGTTGTGGCAGTAAAACCAGGTGATGCTTGTCTGAAGTATTTATGGGGGAGTGCACCAAAGCATTTTGAGAAGGCTGCCCCCATCCCTGAGTATTGGGGGTTGGAAGGTTTTTTGTCCTCAGTTTCTTCATTTCAGTGCATGGTAAGAAAGTACATTTTCTTGGTGAAATAGCTGTTTTAATTAAGTATTCAGTGTTAAGTATACTGTGATATTCCAGCTACTTGTAAAATCTGTTTCTTCTGTCCTAAGAAGTCCTAAGAAGTAACCATAGCTTGGTCCAGTGAGATGATTTTTGCCTCTAAATAAACTGATCTGGGCACTGAAATGTATCACAAACTTTTAAGTTAGGAACTTAAAGATCTGCTTAAATCAATCTATATGGAAACTGAAGCTGCCCTGCTTTTTCTTATGCCACATTGACTGTTGTGGGCATTTTCGGATATCTTGGTGCTTCCTACTGGAGAAAGAAAGGTTGGGTTGATGGGAGAAGACAGTGACTTGATGAATAAATGCCTTGGCATCTTCCCTGCCCTGCTCAACCAGCAAAAATGAGTATAGAAGAGCAGTAATTGCAGTTCAAGTGCATGGTGGCTGGGGAGGGAAGAGAGGATAATTTGATGTAGGATCTGATTTGAAGAGCTGCTGGGGGTTGTAGAGGTTTAAGGGTTCATCACTGCTGTTAGGTCTTCACAACAGCAGCAGAGATTCACTTGTAGGAGAGGGCTGGTAGAAGAGCAGTTAAAGAATGCAGCTATAATTTGTAAGGAATATATGTGGGAGGACATTAGTTGTTGCTTTCGTTACTTTGAACTTGAGGATTGTCCTCATCTTACTGGAAAAACTGCACAGCTGCTGTCAGGCAGGAGGGGAATAAACCCACAGATATTTTTCTTAATATCATTAGCAGACATGCATACTTTTGTCCTGTACTTTTTAATGTGTTATGAGGGAGGTCATAGATTTCAGTGGTGTTTGGGAAAACATATGTTTTTCCTGTACTCAGGGAGGGATATGGTATCTTATTTCTTCATCTTACTGCTGTGGACAGAATAGAGGAATAACAAATTGTTTGTTGTGAGGTGACATGAGGACTCTGGGCCATCATTTCTTGTGATTCCATACTGGATGGAGGGCTGGTGGCTTTGTGTGTGCCTGCTGAACACCTGTGTCGTTACACTGGACATTTTTGTTGCAGTTGCAGGAAGCGTTACAGCTGTACTGGCGTCATCACCAGCTGCCGCTTGTGCAGCCCTGCTCTGAGTCTTGCCTTTGGGTCACGTTTCTAGACTTGTCTGCCCACTGCTGCTCTTCCCATTTGAATTTAAGACAAATTTTTGATTGTAAATTTGGGGACTTCCCAGATGACCAAATGAGGGGGAAATGGCTTAAACAGTGTTCTGAAGCTGAGTATTTAAATTGCTCTGTGTTAAATCAGCACTTGTTCAGATCAGTGTAATGCTGTAAGTTGGGGTGGAATAAACTTTTTTGAGTAACATTAGGCCTGCTTTCTCTTCTTTCTGTATTCCAGTAGGACTTTTCTTGGGTTATTCACACTGGCTTCTACACTCAAGGGATTATCATAAGGAACCAGAAGGCTGAGGAATCTCTTGGGATTGTTACAGAGCTGTGGGTGACAGACTGAATTTCACTGATGGGACTCAAATCAAGGTACAACCTTGAGGTACTTAGGAGTCCTGCTAGAGTTAATGTTCTCTTCCATCTTCAGGGAAAGGGAAGATAATATTTCTGAAAGTACTTACTATGTCCCTAATATATCAGCAGTCTATTTCTCATCTTTTAATTTCATTGTTTTTAGTGCTGGAAGTGTCCTCTAGTGCTCAGCCTGATTGAACTGTTTTCTGTTTCGTCTAATGGTGGTACGCGTAAAGCTGATTTTTATTTTATTTCTCCCCCTCTTCTGAAGCATTGTCTGTTTTGAGTCTGTGGGTCCTGCTTATGGTACAGCTGAATTATCTCAGAGCTACTCTCTAGCTGTTGGAAAATGAGAAATTAATTCTGAGTGTGGAACCCTTAAGACTGATTCTGCCAAAGTAGTGTGGGGAATATTTCTTGAACTACTTAAAGGAACCTCTGGCAGGGATTAGACTTTTTGTTTTAAAATGGTAAAACAGACCTTTTGGGCATCAAACATTTTATTTCAGACTCTGGTGTTTCATGATGCCTTGATTTAATGAGGTCTTGAGAGTTGTTCATATTTGATCAGGCTACAGCAAAGGGCAGTTTGTTTGAAGCCAGCCTATTCTGGGCCCCCTGGACCCCCTGGTAGTCTGTACTATGTTATTTACCACATCTTAACTTCCCTACATGTGAAGAATAAATGAATTTTTGATAAATCGGCTGGGAAGACCATTTTCTCCCTTTCTTTTATGATAGTCCTGTAAATTGTGCTACTGTCTGTTGCAGTGAAATTCTGCTGGTTGGTTTGCCATGTCCTGTGTTGGTCTCACTGTGATGTGAAGAAAGCATGTGGATATTGCTATGTGTCAAACAGCTGTGACTGTGTGATATCTTTTTTTAACCCAAACAACCTTTGACAGCTTTGGTTCCTGGCACGTACTGGTTTTGACAGGGCCTTTGGGCACTCCTGCTTTTAATTCAAGGTACACTTGAGCTGTTACAAGGGGTCTTTAGGGCAGATTTTCCAAACTAGCCTAATAATAACTGAAAATGGAAATGCTAATCCTCTGTACCTATGGAGAGGGGGAGATGGAAGGATGGGACAAGACTTCAGGCTGGTGAAGTTGTCTGTCTTGAAGTAGTGCAAATACTTGTTGATGACAATGCCATGACCAAACTTCTAAGCAGAGACTTGATCCAGCCAGATATTCCCAGGAAAAAGCCAATCTATTGGTAAGAATAGTGTCCAAAGGATTTAAGCCACATTTATGAGTATTAAAGAAAGACCCAGAACCACCAAAAAGGTATAAAAACATGAAAACTGTAGCAGCTCTTTAGAGCTCAAACATGCTGCTTCAGTTACTAGTAAAATAAAGGAAATATTATTTCAATTTTAAGAAAAAGGTGAGATTTCTAAATTGGTTAATGATTGTAAATAAATTATTAAAATATGCAGTGTAAACTTGCAATAAAAATCTAGATGGTGTTCCAGTTTGTCTTAATACAGATAGGTGTAATGTCGAACATATATGTGAAATCTTTAACTAGAAAAGAAGTGATAAAATCCTTAATATGCATTGTCGACATGCATTTGAATTATTACTGCAAGCCTTAATTTAGGAGCATGTTACATAGATTACGCCAGGGCATGAATGTCTGGCAGGTTTTCCACCCAGCTTGAACATACCCTGACTATTTAATTTAGAGATTTATTTTGTTTCGAGGTAAATGGTAGGAGATACAGGGCTCGGGGCAAAGATGGCTGTAGGGGGTTGTGGCTTGCTCTGACTTCAGCTGAAGTACTCATTTTCTGGTTTTGATATCAAAGACTAAAAGAATCTTTAATGCTTGAAAGTACCAAGAAAAATATTTCCAGTGTGTTTCCAATGAAGATATCAAGTGCTTGGTGGTGCTGCTTGTGCAACTACAGACTATTTTGGTAGCTTCCATCATAGGTGGCCAGTCAGAAGTCAGCACTAAAAAAAGTGCTGTGTCTGCCTGTAACATTACGTTACATGGTCAGAATTTGGAGATACTCATTCAAGATCAGTTAAAATTCTGTATTCTGATTAAAGATGGTTACAAAAATGTATCTTCTGTCCCGTATAACTGATTCTGTTAATTACTGAAATAATTCTTGGAGAACTGCTGTGCTGAAGCATTAGGTGATGTTGGTCAGGAGTGTTTTGTCTTCAGGAAGGACAAATCCAAAAGACATGAAGATCTTTGGGCCTGTAAGGACTCAGCTGCAGGAAATTTTTTTGTGTATAATTGGAAATGCTGTTGAACATACCAATTTCAGATTTTGGTATTAAAGCAGCATGATTCACCTGGTTTCCCTGCTTTACTGTAAAATGCTGTAGCACAGTGCCAAAATTATTCTATTTTCAAACTTCTCTTGGACATTGTGGTATACCACACAAAACAAGTGACGATGAAGTCCAGTCTATACTGGTTGCAAAGTGGAATGCCGGGGCTGTGTTGGCTTGTGCAGCCTGAGTAACACACAAATGTTGAGTTAATAACTGGTAACTGTGTAGTCACATGGCACATATTTTGATGGCGTTATCTCTTCTTGCTTAATATGCATCAAAGATTCAGAAAATGTCTTCTGAGTGAGGACAGTCCCTACCCTTCCCCACCTTCCAGAAGAAGCAGTGGGTTGAGCAAGGCTGGTGATGTTTGCTGCAGGATTTGGTGGGTGGAAGGAGCTGGAGTGGGTGAACCCACGCACATGGCAATTCCCGAAGGCAAGACATAATGTCGTGTGGGAACAGTTTGGCAGTGTCTGGAATGCTGCTTTGGGCTATGGAGATTGATGCCTTAGGTTTTAACTTTTATATTTTTCAAATCCTGCCTAGTGTGTAACTCTGAAGTTTCGTGTGGCCTGTTAACTACTGTTCTCTCATGCTGGTTAGACATAACAAAGCCTCTCTAGGTTTGCTTTTCAAGGACACCTTGTTGTCCCAGGCCCCAAAATGTGTAAACTAAAGCCTGGAGAGGGAGGGCAAACTTGGGGCACTTACATCATTAACTGAAATTACAATTGGAGAAGTAACCCTGAAATGCAAATGAACCAAACATAAAAGTGTGAAGAACCCATGACCCAGCGTCCATCTTGGATGTAGCCTTGTGACTGCCCAGAGTGTACCTTTGAAGGCCCTTCAAATAAATACCTGCTTTTATTCTCTTATTTTTGTCTAGCCTCTGTTTTTAGGTGGCCACCCCAAGGCATCAAGGTGACTTGGTAGGACTTCAAAAACAAGCAACTAGATGTTTCTCAGGAATAACTTCAGGGTGATGGAATGGGCTACATAACCTTTTGAGGTCCTTTCTAGCCTTACAATTTGATCTTCAGGTGGGATGTGTTAATCCATTGCTACGGAGCCTTGTCCTCAGCCATTCCCGAAAGTAATGAGGTTGTAATGAGGTCTGGTCTGACTGCTGAAAGGGACACTGTGGTCTGGAAAACTGCATTCACATTATTCTTTTCTACAGTTTATGTTTAGTAAAGGTCTGCTAAATCCCCAAATTTTCCATATATGATTCATAAAGCAGTTACTGATTTGTAGTCATCTGAACATCATGTGAACTTTTCTGACACAGAACTAGAAAGGACTCCGTCTTTAGGTCTTGAGATTTAAATTTGAAATCAAATTGGTTTTTCGTTATTATAAAAATATTTAGGCCTCACAAGCAGATTTAACCTTGGAAGTTTTAAATTTGCTCAGATGCTTGCTCCTAACCAATCCATTAGTTTTTAAAATGGGAAAGGAGGTTACTGGTTAACTGGGAGTACCTCAGAGCTCTCAGTGGGGTAATGGTGGCAGCGGATCTGTTTGGAGGCAGTTTGGGCCTGCTGGAACACAGCTACACAGGTCAGTTGGACTTGGGCCAGGGAGCTGCCTCTCTTCAGCCAGGCTGGATTTCCTCCAGAACTGTTGGTGTTTGACGGGGCTCAAAAGCTTCAAGCTGCACCTTTCCCAGAGAGGACAGTTCTTGTAGCAGTGTATCCATCTGCTTCCCTTCTTCTGTAGCAGTAACATTTGCTAGATCTGAGCTGGTTGGATTGGTCATAGGTTTCTCCTCCTGAACACAGAACAGAGTAACTTCCCACATTCCAGGAGTACCATGTGTTTTGGTGGTGGACTCAGGTATTGTAGGCAACAGCCCATCTGGATAAGCCCCTCCTGAACACAGAACAGAGTAACTTCCCACATTCCAGGAGTACCATGTGTTTTGGTGGTGGACTCAGGTATTGTAGGCAACAGCCCATCTGGATAAGCCACTCCTGAACTGAGGAGAACCAACAGCAGAGGACTGGAGGAGAGTCAAGTGTTGCTAAGCCAGACATTGTGGAAACTGATAGCTAGTCAGAAAGCCTCACAGACATCGATTTAAGCACAATTACTCTGTACCCTTGAGAATCTGGCCTGTAACCGTGAGAACTTCAACAGAAGCAAGAAATCAAAACAAGAAGAAAAACACGCAGCTGTTCGAGGGATGTTGTTATTAGCTTAGATTTGTTTTATAATAGTTGGTGGTTGGTAGCTACCAATAATTTTAAGGGGTGTTAATGTAGAAGGCTATAGGGACACAGCACGAGTGCCAAGAGACTAGAAATGGAGACTCGTAAAAATAACGCTTCTTCTGCCTTCTGAATGGAGTCGGTGTGATTTGTGAGTGTCGCTTCCATCTCGACCGCGACAAGAAATTATTTGAATATTCCCTAGTTGAAAAGTAAGTTTATCTCAGAACAGCATTGCTTGTGTGTTTCTGATAGAGAGTGGGGAGCAGCTAATAAGACTCCTGTAAACGATTGGCAGTGATGCACTGAGTACTCATTTCATTATCATAAATGGAGGATATCATTCTCCCTGACTGGTGTTCAGCCTTCTGCTGATACTGTGCTTTCAGTGTGTGGTTTGCATTTAATTTCAACATGGAGAATTGAAAATAATTTCTAAGATGCAGCTTACAATTAGGATCATACCCAGATGTAATCTGAGTGTTTTTATCAAGGCTTTTCCATACCATGTAGTGTCCTTTCAAACCTCTTAATTACAAAAAGCTGTTTAAAACTTTTGAGTATGTCATGTTTGTGCATAGATGTGTGTTTTGCGTGATGTTGATGTGATTGGGAGTTTATAAAATGAATGGGATTGGCAAAAAACAGTTTACAATTACTGAATGACCACAATAATTTAAATGTCGATAATTTTGTTTTAACGCTTATGTTTTGGAAGGCCTTTGCTATCTGGGCATAGATCTTAGTTTTAGGACTTTTTAGAGCACATGTTGAAAATGCTGAACTCCACTCTATCTGTCATAGCTTACTTGCTACAAAAACAGTATGGGGGATTACTTCTGCTTTATTTCTGCTGTCTAATGGATTTGCTCTTTATCCATCTGCTGCTTAGCAATGAAGACAGTATCTCGAAATCCCAGTAACTGACTCCTCTTAAATTATAATTCCCTCTGTGTCAGAGTCATTCCAGCCTTACTGAACATAAAGCTCAGCATTTGCCACTGTGTAAGGGGTAGTTTGAGGCAGGGATTGAGAGGAAGGGAGTCTGTAGGGAACACCAAAAATGAGCAAGATATCTGAGTTTTATATCCCAAGCTATTAGTGGAGGTTGGAGACAGCAGGAAACTTGTAGAGCTGAAAGTCAGAATTTAGATGCTGCAGTTGTTGCCTTCCTGATGCAAAGTGGAGTGGCCTTTCCAGAGGGAAATGTGTGTCACGGCTCTCCGGCTCCGTGGACAGGCAAGAGGGCACATTTTATCTGCATTGCAAGTGTGGCACTGAACTGACTGTAATTTTCTTCCTTTGAACTGGATTCTCTGCGCTTGTCTGGGAGATTCCGTGCAGCGTCCAGGGAGGGCTCGTATCTGCTGCCTGACCTGATCGGGCTTCTGCACGGCTGACTTGAAGAGCAGAACTTTCTGAAACTGATTTGATGATACCCATCTAAAGCTGATCTCAATGCTCAGATTTCTGCATTTTCCATAATTCTGGAAATGGTTTTCATAGTGCAAAAGCTGTTAAATAAAATATTGTTCAGTTGTTTTAACATCTGTTGTCTGCAGTTTCCAGCCCCTTAACACAAGTGAAGGTTTTACCAAGTCAGGAACTGTAATATAGAAAATTACTGCCGGTGTTACTATACATTTATCACCATTGAGACCCGATAGTGTGTACGCTCATCAGGGTGGGTTTGAAAGAGAAGAAGAAGGCATAGTTCAGAAGGGTTTTTTTGTTGTTGTTCGGAAAATAATTTTGTTCCTTCTCCATGCTCAGTCTCAAAATGCTTTGGGAATTATTGTGGCAAGTTCAGCTGCAAACCTCTCACATCCCTCTTAGGGCTGTAGTCCTAAGAACTGGTAACCCTTCTGTGTGCTTCCCCAAACTTCCTTATTGTGGGTAGTGAGGGAACAGAGCTTTATATTTTGGTGTCTATCTTTCTTTAAGGGAGAGAGCTGTCAATGGCTGAGAGGATTGGAGGGCAGTCTTGAAGTTTTTGTGCACTTGTACCTTTTAGATTGCCTTAGTTTTGAAAAATCTGCGTGTCCGAGAGATGGTGTAAAGATTGGAGGAGATATACAGATGGATTATGCATTTGATCTTAAATGTTTTGCCTTTCACTTGTTCTCAGGTCAGCTGCAAAGCTGACATAGTGTCAGCCAATGCAGTAAATGCGTTACTGTATGGATGTGCCAGGGTATTCCATAAAAGCACTACTTTTTTACTGTTTGCTATTAGAAATTTTCTTCTGAAGGTATTCCTTAACATGGGAAAATGTGTCGTGAACATATTGAAAATTGTCCTGAATTGCCACACATATTAAGTATCCATTTATTATTTCCTTAGCATGCCTTTTTTATAGTTAACACTTACTACTATTACTAAACTAGAATTTTTTTATACTGAAAATAGTGTCAGGGTTATCTGTGGAGCTACACTGTCAGCTCCTGGAAGGTAAACAAGGTAAAGGTGACTGGAGTTTTTGTGCTTTTTTTTGTTGCGCAACATCCATTTAGAAGTTACTTTTCTCCCTGTTGTCTTTAGTAAAATTCCAGATAACCAGTAGGTCAAGATGACAAGTTAAAGAATAGCATAGTCAGTATTTTTGAAAAATGACTGTGGAAAATGTAACTGAGCTTTCCTGAGCTAGTCCTAACACTGTATATTTATTGCCAGCTATTCTTGCTTGAATTGAAAAATACAGGTTGTTCGGTACATAGTTTTCAAGTTACTCTCCTGGATTAAATGTCGGAGTTCTATGGCACAGATCCAGGCATATTGCTGATCCTGAGCAACTGGACCCCATTTCTGAGGCGTTTCGCTCACGTTCTGACTCCAGGTTGTAAGGAGAGGGAGAGCGGAGACTCTGGTGGAGGCAGTGGAATGCTGGAAGCCTGAGCAGTATAGGAGATTTATATTTCCCTCTCTGTAGATTAAATCAGAGATTAAGAACACAAAAACTTCCCTTAGGAGAGCTTTTACCTTTGGGGTACGTCATTTTAAAATTTTGGGACAAAGAAACTGACTTCCATGATACTGGAGGAAGAAAATGAGTTTGAATGAAGCTGACTGCAAGGGTACTTCTGCTCTTATCCAAGGAGGAGGATTGTCAGCTCTGATCAAACTTTGAAAGAGCTGCTTTTGGTGGTTGCATTTTGAGGATGATTATTATGACTTGCCTCTAATAGAGGAGAAGGAGGGAAGATGGGATTAAGAAAAACAGTGTTCTGCATCCCCATTTCTCAACATCCTTCTCAGCTAAGGTGAGAACACAAAAGGAGTAGAGCAGCATTCCTTGTGGAGGGGGTTTGTATTCAAGTAGTGATTGCTTTGCTGTAATATCGGCTTGCAGAAGTGCAGTTTGTGGGTTTTTTTTAACTGGTGATGAAATACTTGTTTCTGTGGCTTTGATCTACAGTTATAATCTGATTAAACTGCAGGTTAAGGAAATTAGCTTGACTTCAGCTGCCTGTAAGAAGAATAATAAGATTTAAACTAGTTAGCACATAAAATTGACAATAAGATGGTTCTGTTAAATGTGTTTTTCATTGGCATGTGTGACGAGTGTCCTTTCAAGGCATATGGAACATTTAATTCCATGACCCACAGCCTGAAGATCTCTTGCTACCTCAGTAAGAGCTGACATCACCCAAACCTGCCAGCTCCCAAAGCAAGTGATTCCAGAATTTTGTGCAAACTATGGTCATTTAAATTAGGTGGCAACACTTGAAAGTTTGGAAAATTAAGAACTTATTCTATAGAGGTAAAGCTGTTAAAGTTGTTAAACAGTACATGTCTGATACTTGAGTAGGTAGAGTCTATACACTAATAAGTCTTCATTGGATGCGATACACCCCTGCAAAATCCTGATTCCATCCATTTGCCCTTTCAGGAAAAGGTGTGTGAGGCTGTTAACTGGAGCTGTTGTCTGAAGCCTGTTGTATTCAAGTGATGTTGAATTAATGGGTGAAGGAAAAATCAAAGATGACGTTTATCCATAAGTTCCCTACTGCTGTTATTCAGGCATAACCATCTAGGTTTATGCACAATCCAAAGATTGCTATAAAAATACTTCCGTTTGATAGGTCATAGAGATAGTTACTGTCTACAAAACAGTTCAGGGAAGTCAGTTATCTTTCAGAACCCAACCTTTAGCTGTAAAGGATTAGTAGCCAGAGAGTCTCTAAACTCCCTAAACAACCAATCTCCCCTAAATATGCTGTGGAATACTTAGTGTCCATGCTGCTAGTGTTTTCTACTGCTTCCAGCTGCCCTGAATCAGCACGGGTATGGTTAAATACAGACAAATAAAGAAAAAGCCCACAGAGTATTAAAACCATTATAAATTTTTGTTGAAGTTAACTGTTACTTTGAGGAAAATCTAAAATGGTAGTTGCAGGGTGTTGCTTTGAAGTTCCTTCTGGGTGTGAGCCTTGCCAAATATTGAAATTATGAAATTAAAATATTAATTTAAGTGTGTTTGACTTTTAGTATGCTAGCATAGTAAATTTACCTTTTCTATGCAAAATGAAAGATTTCCCACATTTATTCTATATATGCTCTGTATTTTTCTTTTCCCTTTCAGAAGAATGAAAACTTTCTGGCAGTGCCCTTGATGAGCCTTGGGGTCAGTTATCTCATGCTAAGGCACATTAGGCACATCAGGTGCTTTTCATTGTGGTACAGTTTTTGCACACACCTCCAGGAAGGAGAACTGCAGGAGGATGAATTCCTGCTTGGAGTGAAATTCCAGACCATTTAATTTTTTAGTTTGTAGAATCACAGAACATGTGATTGGATTCTGATGGCTTTTATAAGCCCAGCCCCCTGGGGGGGGTGTGCTACTGAGATTTGACGAGGGAACTGATACAGCTGCTGATGTTTTGGGCTGCCGGGGTAAAACTGGGTGGAGTTCCCCTTCAGGCGCGGTGAAAGCAAAGTGTTGCATTCCATGTTGGCTTTGTGAGGTCTGGAGTTTTCCACATTTTTTGTAGAACTTGTCATGCCATAGCAGATGACGCCTGGCACATCCTCACTGTGAAAATGAGAGAGGTGTGGTGTAAGTGAGGCTTGACTTTGACCTGTTGGACTTTCAGAAATAGAGGATGTTAGCTGGATAACACAAAGCTCCTGCTTTGAGAACTTGGGCTTAATTTTATTTGCTTATCTGCTTGATAGTGAAGCTTGTTAGCAAACCCCTGCTTCTGTAGAATGGATATAGCCGTATTAGAGATGCAGGGTGGTGTATGCAGAACTGAAAATTTGCAGTTGAGTGCTTTGAATTATAGCAGAACTGAAGATAGATATTGGAACAGAAATGGGTTCCAATGGGGACAGTGGTAAAATAGATCCATTTGTTTAGCAATATGCAAATGGAGTTGGAAGTCAGATGACAACAAGAGGAAAACTTGAATAGTTAACCAAAGAGGTTGTGTGATCTTTTCTTATGATTTTTAACACTAATTTAAGCAAACTTGCTGTAGTGTTAAAGAGTAAGTGGACTGCATGATCTTTTGATGTACCTTTCAGTGTGTGATGGGTTAAATACTTCAAAATATGTGTGGGAGAGACATCCCAATATTTGTGGGATTTTCTTTCTGTAGTGTTTACTAGCTTAAGGGAAATAACTAATTTTCTGCTTTGGGAAAACTTAATTGATCGAGAATGGCAAAAACTTGGAAGAGGGAAAATGAAATATGTCTTTCTTGTCTTCCTTTGCTAAGTCCAGTGGTTCATTCCAGACTAAATGTAGCCTCTGAGTTCCAGCAAAACAGAACGTTTTATACTCTGAGGTTCTTAAGAGAAAAGTTTCTTTTGTCTCCTGTGGGAACTTAAATTTTTACATATCTTATACCTTTAGAACCTCAAGAGATGGTCCTGACTACTGTGTTTTAAAGTTTTGAAGCTTTTCATTTTTATGAATAAAATGAAAATTCCTTTAGCTATCAAACTTTTTTACTGAATTGGATGGGAGGCTGTTTTATTTCAGTTTAAAGTTTGACTAAAGCACAGAGATATTATTGAAATATCTACAATCAAATATCTACTATCAAATATCTACATATTTGGTTAGGAAATGGTAAAGAGTAGCTATTATGATATATCAGTATCAGAGTGGTATATGGAAAAACTTGAAATACAGTGTATTTCAGTACTTGAAATACGGTTTTTTTGAACTATGGTTTGTCCTTATTTGGTTTTGGAACAAAAAAACTTAGGGAAGCCTGACTTGACTGAACTGCTGAGTCCAACTGGGCAGGGAGGTACTGAGAATATTCTTGAAATGATACAATGTGTAAACAAGGCCTACCAGGTTTTCTGGCAGGCAACCTTTTTTGCCCCAGAATTAATCATTCTAATGTAAATTCATTATGAGGTGGTGCAATAAAATACATGGCCAAAAAAGCTTGTTAAAAAGGGGTGATAGAAGGTATCATTGGCACTGTGAGAAACTCTTATCAGTCATTACCAGTGAACTCCAGTCGGTGCCCAGTAGGAGTCCCTGAGCACCAGTAAAGGCTCATTGTGAGGTTTGCTTAAGGAACAGGCAGTGCATCTTCTTTCTCTCTCTCTCTCTCTCGTAATATTTTGCCACTGATGCAGAACAAATTTTGTACCCAGGCTGCCCCCTCTTATCCTGGCTTAGAATTCAGCTGTTTGAAATAAATTGTTTCTTGGTGGAAATGAGAAGCAGCATGCTAATGTTAGACCTACTCTCCTAATTCCTTTGGCCTCTAGGAAGTATTGAAATAATTTCTATACATTTTATTTAAAATTACAGCAACAATCCCTTCCGTGCAGCTTGATGCAATTTTATAAAATATAAAAGGCAGTCTGTGTTATGGCTGGTGAAGAGATTGGTGCTAAAGTCTCTTGTTCTGTGAGCCCATGAGTCTTCTCGTTCAAAAAAAAGTCCTTTTAGGTTAGTCTTTTACTTGGTAGAAGCTCGGGTCTAGCCATATGATCAGGTCTGTGCATTTACAGAGAATCTGTCAGCAGTCACACTGATGTAGAGACTGAGGCTCTCTTCATCTGAATTCTCTAGGCAACAGTGAGGGCAAACTTTTTTGGGAAAAAAAGCACCTTTATATTTCCCCTTTTAAAGATTATACTTAGTGGAAGGTAGTTCTGCACAAGTAATTTCCAGAGGAGCAGTTCTTAGCTTTTACAGGGAAGAGCCTTTGTGCCTGGAGGAGAATTCTGGGCTCGTATCTGGGGGTGCAGTCCTGTGTGTCCTGCTGAGGCTGAACCTCTCAGCATTCTTGGCTTTGGCAGCACAGATCGTATTCTCAGCTCAGAGGAGACCTTCAGAGCACTGGCAGATGTTTGAAGCGTGAGCCAGACTGTAGGAACTTGGCTGGCTGTTCAAAAAAGTGAGATTCCAGCACCTGAGCAAGTCAGGTTTTCCTTGGGAGCAGTGGCATTGCTGGCTGCCAAGTCCCAGCACCACGGATCTGGCTCAGCTCTGTGCCGGACCAGACTTGCAGGTGAGCAGCGCAGGCGGCTGGCAAGGCACAGCATGCAGAGGAGATTCCTGTCCCTCCTCAGCTCTTCTTGGCTCCATGCAGGACAGGATCTGCTCATTCCCATCCTGTTGGCTGCAGCCACAGAAAACCATCGCTTAGGTGCCTGCACTTGGGTGCCTTTTGTTACCTCTGTGTGGATGAGGAAGAAATGTTTCTTGGGCTTTCAGCTTTCTCCTGACACAATAGCTAAAATTTGCATTTCTTGTCTCCGTTATCTCTTCTTCCAGTGTTCCCTGCTTTCAGGAGTTAAAAAAACATATTCACACCTTCTTGAAATAAAGTGAAAGACGTTGTCTTAAGGGCATTAAATTTGGATCGGGTGAGGAACGTACAGATTGACTTTTGATACCAGTTAAGATGTTCTTGACTTTTGTCTTCGACTTTTATTCTTGGCAGTTAAAGCTCTTGGGGCATCCCATTGCTTCTTGGACGGTACACTGCGGTGGCTATGGTGAGCTGTTATAGATAGTGCTTGCATTTAATAAACAGAAATTTTGTGAAGGGACTTACCAATATACATCTTCCTAGTGATGTATATCCTATTCTGATACCTTTTTGATTCTCATATGGACCTCGAAACCTTCCCTATAATTTGTGGCCAGTAGGTAGATCCCGGAACAAACTCAAAAACTGTTTACAGTCACCACAACTTCACATTGGCAAGAGAAAGTATATGCTGCTTTCTGCAGCCTCTGTAGGGATTAGGTGGTGCTTTTTCCTGGCTCTCCATTCTTTTCCAGGCTAGCGTCTGACGTTCATGTTAGGCAAAGTGTGTCTTCCATCTGTTTTTTTGGTTGGTTTTTTTTTTTTTTTTTCCTGAGGCAGGTGAAGGGAGCATTTTATATGCTGGGAGGATTCTATGTCTGGTGTGGAAAGCTTGCAGTTTCCAAATATACGTCACCACTTGAGTGTAGCAAGAGCAGAGGGACATGTCCTAGCCAAACCAGGCAGTCTTGTGTCCCTCTGCCAGCCCTGGGTTAACTGTCCATCAGACAGGCCAGCAGTGCTGCTCCTTGAAGCTTTATGTACTGCTGACACAGTGCTTAACTGTAGCACCTGCATTTCCTGCTCCTGCCAGACACTGACCGTTCAGAAATACTTACTTATTGAAGATTGCCCCAGTGTTCCTCTTTTTGGGAAGCTATTTGCCAACCTCCATCAGCAGTGGGGATTTGCAGAGGATGCTCAGTGCAGGAGTTGTAGATAGTCACCTGTAGTTGCCATTCTTTCTGTGTGTACTGTGTGGTTTTTTTCCTTGAAAACCTGATCAAAGCATTACTTTAGGGAAGCAGTTCAAGGAAAAGAGGTAACTGGGGAAGCCATAGTCTTTATCCCTTCTCCCTACGAAAACTTGTGCAGCATGGGGGCCAGGAGGGCTGTACCAAGTGTCCTGACAGACACTGACAGGAGTTTGTGTTGCTCTGACTGTTGGCTCCTGCATTTCACGTGTGAAAACTTAGAGTTGATATCAAATTCCCAGGTAAGCGGTATCACTAATGTTGGCCACATAAAGGACACTGCTGCCACATAAAGCTTAAAATATAAGCAATAATGTAAGCGTTTTTAGTTTGTATTTGTTCAGAAAGAGGCATAAGCAGCAAAAAGTGAATGGTCGACTCCTGTTATGGGATGAACTAAAAGCAGTCACGCTGTTGAACAACAGTTGCTCAAATCCTGCATGGTGTGAACTAGAGCAGAGTGAGTTGTAAGCAGATTCACCGTTGCATGAATGTGCTTTAGCATAATTCAGTTATTTTGATCTGTTTCTAACTTGTCTTACTCCTTTCTTACAGGCAGGCAGAAGTCCTGAAGGCTGACATGACAGGTAATTGCCTTTATTATACAGTTGATCTAGCTTATGAATAATATTTGATTCCTCGTTTTGTTTTCCTTTTGTATTCCTTTTGCTCATCATTCCTAAGAATTTTCTGGGAAGTGTGTGACCTTACATTAAAGGCTTGTCCTCTGTATATAAATAAATAGTATTTGAACAACAGTGCCCCTTTTGCGTGTACCTAATACATATTTTTGAAGTTGGCTTTGGATGTTCTAAACATTTGGAGGTGAAGGTCACGTCTACTTCTCTCTGAGACTTCTGCCCAGACTAGCACAGGAACTGCTGTACTTTGGATTAGCCGGGTTTTAGGTGGTTTTAAGGAACCTGGGTGATGGAAATGCTGATCTGAGCACTACCATGTGTTGTGAAAGTGCAGCCCTAGATGCAGTGAAATGCTATGAGCTGTGATTTAAGCTGTATATATTAATGGAAAATGGGAATGATTTATATTAATGCATGAGCCCTGCAGTACTAGCTTCCCTCATGAACCTTTGCTCAGCTGTGCTTGCCACCTTGGTGTAGTGAAAGTAGTGGGCTGCTGTAGTCCCCATAGGAATATTAAAACCACCTGGATCCACCTAACCCAGCAGGAGTGGCTCCGCCATCAGCATCAGGATTGTTTCCCTGGGGTGAGGCCCATCCCTTGTGCTCCTGCAGCCCCAGCCCAGGTGACTGTAGAAGCCATGGGAAATTGGACTCTGTAACTCAATAGTGGGGAGCAGTGTTTGCACTCACCCTCTGGGATGGAGAGCAGATGGCTACTGAAGAGTTAGAAAATGGCAAGCGTGCAGCAGTACTTGCCCATGGTGTTCTCTAAATACCAACAGCATGTGTCCATGCACCATCCTATGTAGCCTCCCTCCATGGATTTATTGTCTGCTAATTATTTTCAGGCTACGCTGGAAATTTTTCCAAATTCATCCAGTGGCAAGAAATTCTGCAGTTTATTAACTTACGGAGAACCATGTCCTCCTGTCTGTTCTGTTCCTTAACTTGCCAGCTGCTAACTTTGTTCACATCTAGTTCTGGTGTTGTAGGAGACTCATCAGTTAATCAGTGAGCACTCAACCTTCAACCCATTTGTAGTTCTTGTATTTCACTATTCTGAGGAAACTGATAAAAGCAGGTGTTTGGTGGTGTGTATCTTACACTGAGCTCTATTCTTTCATTTGGTAAATGAGTGAAAAATCAGAGTAACTCCATAAATTTGTGTGTTACAAAAACCGTTGTGTCTTTGGTTTTTTTTTTCTGTCTTGTTCAGATTCGAAGCTGGGTCCAGCAGAAGTCTGGACGTCCAGACAGGCTTTACAGGACTTATATCAAAAAATGCTAGTGACTGATTTGGAATATGCTTTGGATAAAAAAGTGGAGCAGGACCTGTAAGTACCTCACTGAATTTGTGTGTATGTATGTAATCTGGGCTGGGGAGCAGGAAACCTTGAGACTTCCAGAAAAGCAGTTGTATCCTATGGAATGGTTGTCTTACTTCCTTTAAAACTGAGAGCTGTGCTGTGGGTGAAGCAGGAGAATACACTGCAGAGCTGATGAAGAGTATTCAGTAGGTTAGTGTTTTACTTCTGACAATTCAGAAGCAGCCATGTCATACAGGAGTGGGTTTTGGAGAGCTAGGTGGAGGTGGAGAAGCTAAGGAACACCAGTCTGCTCTGCTATCAGGGAAGGGCTGAAGCCTGCATTTTCCAGAAAGGAGGAAATTTGCCTGATGTAATCACCTGGAGCTTTGAGCAAAGTCTAACAGGAGCTGAGTAGCTGCTGAAGAGCCATGTTTTAAGCCCTGTGAGGTAGAGCTGGACAGAGGGAGGAATAATCAGGGGAGAACTTCATGTGTTGCTAATGACACCTTAAGAATCGGGAAGATCCAGATGGGTTTCTCCATGCCCTGAATCCATTCCGTGTTATTTAAGGTGCAGACATGGGTTGTAATAAGTTTAGTGAACAGAAGCATGTGGTTCTTTCAGCACTGAGGGAGGGCAGATGAGTGGGCTGGCTGAGTTGTCCTGTCCATGCTTTCACTTACTGAATGATTTTTAACCCTCATTTCTGTACCCCACATCTTGTTTTGGGGAGGGACTTCTATGCTGCCTAAAACAGAACAATTACAAGCAAATATTAATGATGTTAGTCATATACATATATATACATATATATACATATATATACATATATACATGTATATGTTAGCTGTATATATCAGGATCTGTTTCCCTAGATAGGAGGTGGTTATTCCATATTTAACATTTGTTCTCATCTGAATGTTGCCTGAATCTGAATATTCTTCATGTCTGATGCTATGTAATTAAACAGTTCTTTCCTGTTGCTTATGCTATCTGCATAAGATACTTCGAATGTAAAAAGGTAAATGCTTCTTTTATTTTCAGTTGGAATCATGCCTTTAAAAATCAGATCACGACGCTCCAGGGTCAGGCGAAAAACAGAGCAAATCCAAATCGGAGCGAAGTTCAGGCGAATCTTTCTCTGTTTTTAGAGGCAGCTAGTGGCTTCTACACACAGGTGAGTTGCACAAAGTAGAGGATGGGTGGAGGGTCAGTTTTAGGTGGGTAAAATCTGTTCTTTGCCCTTAGCTTAGGAAACTGCTGCTGTATTGGATTGAGCAGTGCACCTTGCTAACCCAGTGCTCTCGGCAGGAGATGTCTGCTGAGCTGGTGATGGGGTTTTTTTGATCAGTCTTGAGCTGAAACTTCTGTGCATGTGGTTGTTGTTCTGGTGCAATTTAAGTTCCTTTCTAATAGAATCTGCTTTAAAGCCTAAACCCCACGGTTTTGGGTAAGGTCAAAGGTCCATTTCTTACTGTGTTCTGCTGTGACTGCTCAGAGCAGTCATAAAGCAGCAGGAGAGGGTAGAATGATACTTCTTTATGCTGTCTCTTGCTTTATGGATGTGCATCTGTTGCCTTCTTGAACTACTTCCTGTGTGAATCCTCTACTAGGAGGTCTAGCCTTCACTGGCTCTCCAATCCCTCTCAAAGCCATTTACTCTGTCTCCGCAGTGACCTGTGGTGAAGAATTTTGTCTTTTAGTTGTAATGTCTTACAGAAATGACAACACAAAAAACCTCAAGCCCTCAAGATGAGTTAATGGACGATTTCATTGTATTCTTGGTTCTTTTTTTCTGCCATTTCTCTAAAAATTCCCATTTGGCTTCTCATTCCTGTGTATGTGTTTGTGGGCCATTGCCTTAATTCCTTTTCATTTGCTGTACATAGAAGGATTGTCTTGATTTGAAAGACAGGTGTCTGCTAAGGAAGGCAGGAGCCTCCCTTGGAATGGAAAATGTAACCCCCTTCCCTCCAAATTATTATAATTTTGAAATTAAGGGCCTTTCAGGCAAAGATATGAGGAGTGGGAATTACGGTTCTTTACTAATATATATATATGTGTGTATATATACATATACACATATATGTATGTATAATGTAAATATATACACATATATAATGTGTATATAATGTAAATATATACACATATATGTATAATGTATGTATATTATATATATGTATAATAATGTAAATATATACGTGTGTGTGTGTATATATATATATATACACACACATATATATAAAAAACAAGGCAAACAAACAACAATAACTACGGCAGTAACAACAAACAGAACCAGA
>VZRQ01008866.1:334352-364208 GCA_013397975.1 Machaerirhynchus nigripectus
GGACCCTTCCCCCTGTAGCCAGGTCTTAAGTACCCAGTTTTTAATGTCTCTTGGCAACACAGTGTGGGGAAAATCCTTTAAGAGAAAAAGAGAAAACAAAAGGAGAACTCCTAAGACCCCAACAAGGATAAGCTAGGATAATGAGTTTGTTCTTGGATTAAGTTACTCAGGAACAGAAATATGTGCAAAAAACGCAGATGCACAGGATATGTGTGATGGCGTAATGTTTTGTTCTTTGCCTCTTCCTTGTGACTCCTAACACCGATGATGAGCATTGGGGCCTAAGTCTTTATTTTTGACAACAATTAGAACAATTGGTTCACTTCACTTTTCTTCCCCTAAGGCAAAACGATATTGTTGACTGCTCTTGGGCTAAGAATCTTTTGCAAGGTTTTCAGTTAATTGCCAAAGGAGTGTGATTCGTATTCATACACTTATTTCTTTCTGACATATTTTTTCCCACACTCTTTCCTATGTTAGATTTCATTAGATTTCAGATTTAAATTATGGAGAATTAGAGTCAGTGTATGATAATGGCATTAATAAAGATAACTTGCCTTTCTTTCCTTTTCTCCCCCTCATCTGGTATCTGCTTCAACAACATTGTGGTTGCTGAATCCTCTCAGTGTTCAGAGTAAACTTTGTCATGGCTAATTTACAGTGTCTTCAGCTTACAGCACCCACAGTAGTACTGAGTAGTATATTTGTACTGTATCAATTCCTAGTTGGATTCCAGGCATCTGCAAGGCCCAACCCCAGGCTACCCATGTGGTTACCATTTTTTTCCCTTCAGCATTGTTTTTTTGGAAAGCTGCTTGTTGGAGGCCAGTTTGAAAGGCTGTCATGGTTGCCAAGGGCTTTCTACCATCTACACTGTTTGTCTTGCAAAAGCCTTGTTCTTTCCTGCAGTGGATCAGGGAATTTTACTTTTTCTGAGTTTGACACCGATATTAATCACATTTTCAGTCTAAAGCCTTGGCTCAGCCAAGGTACCTGTTCTCCAGCTGTGAGGCCTCCACAAATGACATCTTTGAAAGAGAGCATGAATTTTCTTAATTTGGCGTCTTTGAAGACGTCAAGCTGCTCTCTTTTATCCAGATTTCATCTGTGAGATCCCTCTTGCTTGGGGATTTTTGTCTACTGTATAAAGACAGAGACAAAGGGGAGGGAAATGTAACCCAAACTTCTTTCTGCAGCAAGTAAAAGCATCGCATCACATGTTTAGCTGTTGACAGCGTGTCTCTGTCAGCCATGGGCTTTCTCTGTGCCTTTATGTGGAAGTGCAACCCTGCTGCTGGTCTATTTTATTTGGAGACTGAGCCTGTTCCCAGCTGGGAGAGTCTGTCACTTCTTACCTGCATTTTTAACCCTTTAGCTCAGTCCAGCAAACACTCTTCACTCTCTGGTTACTGTTACTTTGCAGAGTATTTGCTGGAGACTGTTAGGAAAAACTTCAAAAGCACAAATTAGAATGGCAGAGTTGAGGTTTTCCTTGAATCAGCTTTTGAAATATTTGATCAAGTAGCTGATGCCTTGTTCTTTGAAAGAGTCTCACTGTTGGCTTAGCACAGATGAACTTGGTTATGTTCCAGCTTCTTTCTAAAGTCTAAGTTGGGATAGTGCAGTTTCTTATGTTGGAACAAGCTGCTTTGGAGGGTGAGGGATGTTCCTTTCTATTATTTTCAGAGAACAGTGTCATTTCATCAAGGTATAAAACCCACTGTGTTCTTCTTGAGTGTCCTACTGAGAAAACCAAACAAAAAGACAAAGCAAAACCATAAAACCCAACAGTATCTGTAGACCTCCCATAGTCAATCTCCACTGATAAATCCTTGGTAATTTAAATACCATGAGGATTGAGTTGCTTACTGGTTTGGGACGCAGAGCTTTTTCATACTGGGCAGATGAACACAGTGGACACAGTGGAACTCAATGAATTCCGTATGGAGAATGTATGTTAAAGTCTCACTTTCAGTAACTTGAGCTTGTTCACTTCAAATATGTTTGGCTCATCTGTAGTGAGTACATCTCCCAGTTAGTTTTTTAGCTCTGTTAGTTTTGTGACTTGTTTGATGCCTTTCCAGTGCCTGTCTCGCGCTGCTACTGACCCAGCCCCATTTTTGCAGCTATTACAGGAATTGTGCACAGTTTTTAACGTAGACCTGCCGTGCCGTGTGAAGTCTTCCCAGCTGGGGATCATTAGCAATAAACAGACGCACACCAGCGCCATTGTGAAGCCACAGTCCAGCTCCTGCTCCTACATCTGCCAGCACTGCCTTGTCCACCTAGGAGATATTGGTGAGTTTCAGAAGGAAAGGGCTGGGACATGGAGTTCTGTCTGTGTTCAGCTTCCAAAGAGGGATCTGCACATACAGTGGCAACTGCTGGAGCAAGTGTGCTCCACTTCAGTAGCTAGCTGCTGATTGTGCCTTTGGTGGTTGCTGCAGGGGGAAAGATCTGGAAAGAAATGCTGTTCAGGCCTTCTAGTGTATGTTACACCTTAACACATGGAGACAGTTAATCACTGGCTTTCTAGTGATCTGCTAGAGTCTGTCTTGTAGCATTCTAATCATGTTGTAGCTGGTAGGCATGGGGAAATGCTGTGTTGCAGCACACTTCTCCATTCCAGAACACTAACATCCTATGTTAAAGGGCACCAGTTAGAAATCCAGCCTTTCATAAATGGGGTTTATTTTTTACATTAAATTCAACAGGTTTATTTCTTTCTTGATCTGAGTAAAACTTTGTGTTTTAGAAACTTCTCACAGGAATCTGCAGTTGCTTTTGAAACAACCTAAAATAGATCTAGTTGGTGCAAAGAGGGATGAAAAATATTTTTAGTTTTCTGTATGTGGTGTTCTTGGCACTGTTGTCCCTAAGAGAGTCTTAGGTCTGAGACAAAACAGCCACCTCAGAATTGAATGTGTCAAATCTTGGTGCTGTTGGGTGTAACTGTACATTCTTCTGATGCTTATTTCTGAAATACTAATGAAATGCTCTTCAGGTAAGTTGCATTTTGTGAAAGTAACTGCAGGGGAGTGGAATTTTGTGCCTCAACTTGAGGTTTTTTTGCTGTTTTCTTAGCTCGCTATAGGAATCAGACCAGCCAGGCAGAGTCTTACTATAGACATGCAGCTCAGCTTGTCCCTTCCAATGGTGAGTCTGGGATACCTTTTCAGTTCATATTCCAAATGAAGATTTGGGGCACTGTTTTCTTCTGTGGCAGGTTGAAAACCCGGGCTTTTATATAAATATCCCTCCCCAAATTCTCCAAACAACCATACAACAAACCCTGACCCCTTAGTAAATCATGTGGGTGATGGTTATTTGCATGATCTGTGTTGCTTCCTTTTTGTGCAGTTGTAGAAACAAGAAAGGTAATACACAGCTTTACTCCAAGGCTTCACCACTACTAAACAGTTACATTCATACATTATAAAGTACAATTAATGAAAATCTGCTTTACACCAGCATTGGTTTTTTTTCTTTTATTGTTTATGTCCATGTCAATTTATAAAGTTTAGTAGCTAAAACTGTATTTTTCAAGTTGCTGATGTGAGTTAATGAGTTCTTTAATTGAGGTATCTAGCTTTTTTAGCTGTTGTCTTCCAGTGGCCCAAAATGTAGGGATGGTGAGAGAAGGATAAATCACTTTTGAGCTAGGCTGCTGAGACCAGTAATTCAGTTTTTTAACCAGTAGCATTCTAACTGCAAAATTCTCTGAGTTTTAAACTCCCTAGGCAAAAAAAAATGTGAACTGTTGAAAGGGAAGTAAAACTGGGCTAGATTTTGTCCAGTAGATGAAGATAAATATGTTGGTGATGAAGGCTTGGTTCTGACAGTATTTTATTATTTAAACAAAATACAACCAAACAAAAACTCAAACCCCAGAAACAAACAAGCAAACAAAACCAAACAGAAACGCCCATACCCAATCCTTCCCCATCCAAAGTAAAAAAAAAAAAACAAAACCAAAACAAAAAAAAACCCCTAAACCAAAAAAAAGAAAATCCAAACAGCTGCTGAACTAATTTAGAAGCTGCAAATTTAGAAGCTTGGAAGCTTTTTGACTGAAGTGGTACAGATCTGAGGCTGGGGCGAAAGCGTCAGCACATGGATCTGAGCCTTGTGTGTTGAAGAACAGGGAACTTTATGCTCCCGTTCCAAGTGACCACATGTACTGTGAAATCTAGCCATGTTTCCCTCTAGGACAACTTGTTGGCAACTTGTCTTTTTCTCCCTTAGGTCAGCCTTATAATCAGTTGGCTATCCTAGCTTCCTCCAAAGGAGACCACTTGACCACAATTTTCTACTACTGCAGAAGCATTGCTGTGAAGTTTCCTTTCCCAGCTGCCTCCACAAACCTACAAAAAGCACTTTCTAAAGCACTGGAAAGGTGAGACTAAGAGTAAATTATTGCCACTCAGATAAGCTGGAAGAGACTTATTCGAAAAGTACCTGCCTTGCCAGAAGTCATCCGTATTTGGCAGTGGAAACAAAAATCCCTCAATCTTTGGCCAGTCAGAGCATCCTCACAGGTGCATGGAACAAAGAATAGTTTGTGAGGCTCCTGACTGTGATTAGTGAATGCAGGAAATAAGCATATTGTGCCAACACGAAAAGTAGCTTTGCATGGACATTCCTCTTTCATTTTGGAATATTTCTGTAATGTTACATGCAACTGTGTGTAATTCCAAAGACTGAATCAGGTATTTCTATTCTAAATGCAGTCGTGATGAGGTGAAGACCCGATGGAGCGTGTCTGACTTCATCAAGGCATTTATTAAATTTCATGGCCATGTGTACCTGAGTAAGAGCTTGGAGAAGCTGAGCCCTCTTCGAGAAAAGCTGGAAGAACAGTTCAAGGTTAGTTCTAACAACATATTAATTAGTATATTGAAGAGAATGTTTTTAGCAGCTGAGTTCTGAAATTACAGTCCAGTAATAATTCTTCCACATGATAAAATACAGGAAGCTTAAGTAGGGAAGGTTTGCATTGCAGCTAACACTGGATAGTTCTAGTAACTTCTGCCAAGATAAGGGATTTTTCCCATTTGACACATGGTCCATTGTTGGTGGAGATACAGGAGAAATCAGTGACCACTGTTGATTCTCTGCTCTTTAACCTGGATGATTCTTGGACACCTGTGAAAAGCACTTGATTCATCTGTGAAGTCTTGGCTGGGTGGCCTGAGGAATTTTGAGACCTTCATTTTTTGGATGGCTTTCATTCACTCCCAGTGGTTATTAAGGCTGCTTTTAATCTGCCTCCGAAGACTTGCCTCTCCTGTTAGCAGTTTGCCCTTAAAAAGTGTCCCATACAACCTTAATTTGTGCAGACTAGAACTATGCAGAACATGTTTCCCATGGAAAATCCAGGAGTCCCATTGATTACATACCCAAGCTCATTATGTTGGACAAGACAGCAAAGATCGAAACTAAAGAATTTTCTAAGGTATTTATGCAAAGTGGTACCATTTCAGAGAGGGCATTGTGTTAACTGGTAAATGCCTTTTGGAAACCGCTCTGCTTCAGCTTCCTGATTTGTGCAAAAGAAGCAGGGAGGATGGATATGTTCAGCAGAAGAGTGGATGCTTTTTAAAAATAGGAAAGGGGAATATGGTCTGAGCAATATTAAAAAATCACAAATGTTCTTTACATTGTCCTTTTACATTTTTTTGTCCTGAATTGTGCTGCTACAGCAAAGTTCACACTGTCTTTAAAATAAATTTTAAAAACCACAGAACTTGCTACGAATTAACTTCTAATGTGGGCTGCTCCAACCCTGGCAGTTACTGTTGTTTCAAAATGAAATAATTGTATCTCTCTGTGTGTGATGCTAGCTGTTGAACAAGTACTGCTTTTTCCACAGTGCTTATAATCAATAATTATGAGCACTGCTCAGGCATGTGGAACATTCTTCATCTTCTGGACTGATCCAGGGTGTTAAAACAGCTAATTGAGCCCTGCTTTGTTGCTTAGATTAACATTTTTGGTTTATATTATGCAACATAGGGCCTAATTAATGAGAGAGCAACTCTTCTGGCTTCAACAGGTTGAATGTGGATGTGAAGTTGGCTGTATGGTAGTGAATCAGTTTAACTTTGTGGCTGATTTTAACTCTGAAGAGAGCAGTTGCAGGGTTGGGAGCATTCAGTCAGGCCCTGGGTGCTGCTGCTGACAGCTCTGCCAGTCTCAGTTGTCAGCTGTACAGTGCTTCATGCCTTGAATGAGGGAGTCAAGGGTGAACATGGAGCTTAAACCTTTTCCTCATGCTTACACTAGTTAATCCACCTGCTTCCCTGATTGTTGTGTCTGAAGATATGTTGGCTGAGCTTTAGGATAGCTCCTTTTTTTCCCACAAAAAGCCTTGAAGTCTCTTTTCCTGTCCTGAGAAAGGTGTCTTTTCCAGCATAGTTACTGAAAGGCATTTGTAAATAGCTCTCTCTGTTTTAGTCTGCCAAGGCATCCCGTGACCCATGAAGTCAGGTGTGGAATTAGTCTTTAATGCGTAACCATGCAGTAGTTAAATTTTCCTGGGGTGTTTTTTTAAAATGTCACCTTCTCCATGCTGGTTCTTTGACAGGCAGACAAACCCAGTGGATCTACGGGCCTTTGCAGTGCTGTCAGTGCACATTCAAAGTTGCACTTGCTCTGGTACAGAACCATATGGAAAGGGGATGTTGATGTGTTGTGGTGTACAAGCAAAAACCTTGTGCTTAACAGTGGGCACCTGCTCAAGTCCTCCTGGGAAGCCCAGTGCTATGCTGGGAGGGATGACCTGAAAATAAAATCCAGAGTGAATGTTGCCTAAGGGCAGAAGCATTAGTCAAGCAGTGAAGGAGCAACTACCATTCTTTCAAGCATGTGCTTTGCCATCTAAAAATGCATCTACCCTGCGTCTTTGTTGCAGAGGTTGTTGTTCCAGAAGGCCTTCAACTCTCAGCAGTTGGTCCATATTACTGTGATCAACCTATTCCAACTGCACCACCTGCGAGACTTCAGCAATGAAACGGAGCAGCACAGCTACAGCCAGGATGAGCAGCTCTGCTGGACACAGCTCCTGGCTCTCTTCAGTAAGTGTGGAAGCTAATTGATTTTTGTAGTTCTCTTGATTTCAACATGGAATCCATTAGTAATTTCCTCTGAGGATCTAGCTTAATGGCTGTGTGAGGTAAGTGCTGAGAGTAGACATGAGGGAGAAAGTTGAGAGAGATGATGGTCACACAGGATCATTTGTGTCAGCAGGGCTGACTAACACTGGATTTCTGTGTCCGGACTTACTCTGTTTGAAGCTTTACAGAACTCTGCATCATTTTCCTGGTTCTGAAAGAACATTTTAACATGGGTGCAAAACTGGATCCAACTTAGCGGTGAGTAGTACCCCTCTTGGGGGGCTGCTCCCCAGTTGGCTGCATACAGTTGGAGTTGCTTTGAATGGAACTGGTTCTGATTCAACAGGACTGAATTTGAAGTTGAGTCAACCAGGATCTCATCTACTTCTGTGCCTTTGGTAATATCAACCAGGAGATAAGTGGGAGTGCAGAGCATTTTAGACTCTAGCCACATAATGCTGATTTGCTTAACCTGATTGAGTCTGTGGTCAGCTTCGCCTTGTTAGTCAACACCTAAATTTCTGAATAGCTAGATTTCACCAAATTCCAGCCTGGAGCTGATTCTGAAGGCACCATGGGTCACACTGGTGTGGTTACTCTTTCTCAGCTTGTGTGCCCTAAAGGGTCTGAGCTGGGTGCCTCCCTGCAGAACTCCAGTGCATTTGTGTGCCTGCTGATTGAAGTGAATAAAGTGCAGGTAGGTAGTTGAGTTGATAATTTCTAATAAATTGGTGAGTGAATATTTGTGCGCTGGGCTTGTCTCACCTGTTTTTTTAACTTACCAAAATGACTTGCCATGACAGTTGAAGGGATATAAAATATCAAGATTCTGCTTCATAGTACAAAACTATTAAAAATCCCTACGTTGTGTTCCGTTGGCGGATTTTTTAATATAAGGTAGGTGGGCTGCCTTGTTCTAAAGAACTAGCTCTTAGAATAGGGGTTTATGGAGGCGGGAGGGGGAAATACATTTGATTAGGTTATTTGGTCAACTTTGAAGTGTCATTCCCACATCATGGAGTTTTTTTCTTTTGCTTTTTCCTCTTACTCTGTTTTTAGTGTCGTTTCTTGGAGTTCTGTGCAAGTGTCCTTTACAAAATGACTACCAGGAGGACTCTGGGGCTGCATATCCTCTTCCAGCTGTGAAGGTTTCAATGGACTGGCTGAAACTTAGGCCCAGTGTTTTCCAGGAGGCAGTGGTTGATGAAAGACGGTAGTGAGTGTTAATCTTTTTTATACATTTTGTTGCATGAAGGTCCTAATTGTTGTTGATCCACAAATTAGTCATGTGAGAAGTGATTGTATTATTACATCATTACAGATACCAAAATGATAGAAAGTGTATGTGCTAAGAAGTTCATAAAGCAAAACATGAGACTTGCTGGTTACACGAGAAAAATGACTCTTAGTTTGCTTTAGGTTTGCTGTCACTTTTTTAAGATCAGGGGGATCTATTTTATAATGTCCAGTTTGAGCGTAACTACTGAGTGTATTAGAGTAGTCGAATTTAGTATAATGATTCCTCAGATTACTGGGGAAGTGGTAGGAGAATACTTGCCTGAATTTCATGCACTAAACCATCACTTGGGCAGTGCTGGAATGTAGACATCCAGGAATTAAATCCAGTTTAGTAGAGGGGCTCTTTAAATGTCAGTGCAGGTGTAACTGTTCTGGACCATTGCTCTGATTTTTCACTTCTGCCACTAATCTCATAAATTAGGACTTAAATTGTTCAAAACTCACCAATTTTTTAATAGTCTGGTAACTTTTCATGAATTATCATGATTCAGTAAAGTGTTTCTGTAAGGTGGTTCTTAGGATCAGAGTGACTGTTAATGACACAGCTGGATGAGTATTGTTCCCAAGATGGGCACTCCAAGGAAAGCAGTGTATGGGGAACAGGGGGCCTATAACTTTGGTTTGTTAAATAAGACACAAAAAACCCCCTGGAGTTTTGGGAGCTTAAACCACAGAATTCCTAAATGCAAGATTAAGGAAAAGAGTTCAGAAATGGTTTTGAGATGGTGATAACTATTGCCGTGTGCACATCCTGAAGGAAGACTTATGCCTGTATTTTAATAGGCAAGATACCTACTTGATATCAAGTAGTCCCTGCAGAGAGAACATGCAGATAGTAATTCTTGGAGTAAATGGCTTTAAGCTAAAAGAGGGTAGATTTAGATTGGATGTTAGAAATCCTTCCCTGTGAGGGTGGTGAAGCCCTGGCACAGGTTGCCAGAGAAGCTGTGGCTGCTCCATCCCGTAAGTGTCCAAGGCCAGATTGGATGGGGCTTGGAGCAACCTGGGCTAGTGGAAAGTGTCCCTGCCCATGGCACAGGGAGGTCCCTTCCAGCCCAAACCATTCTGGGATTCTCTGAAGGAACCCATTTTCTGGACAACATATTACTGACTTTACTTGCCTCATTGAAGACCTCTGGGGTGTTTTTTCCTTCTTTTGTCCCTTGTCAGTCATGGGAAGGAGCTGTTGCTCAGTGTAGTGTAGGGAATAATCATGAAGATCATGCTGCTAGTGCCTGCAGCCATGCAGGAAAGAAGAACTTCCAGTCATTGCTTGTACTGGTATTGTGAGGGCAAGGCAGGGGACTGCAAGTTCACCTCTAGTTTAATGGTCTTACTTGGTGCAAACCTTACTTAGAGTCTCTTCCCTTGGTGGTAAATGCTCCAGCACTACAGTACCGTGTTCTTGTTCACGGAGCAGAAGTACTTCTGCACAGCTGTGTTTGACAAATTGTTTTGCTGCCTAAACTGATTCATTGACTGTGCCTTCAGAGTCATCAGCTGTGGACTGGAAAGCCTGAATTGCAGACAGGTGCTTGCAGCACTTGCTCATGCTCTAGGTTTATCTGGTTAAATGCACAGTGGGCTCTCTGGCCTCCTGGATAATGAACACTGCTGTGAGAGCCTGGCTTTCATGGGAACTTTAGGTTGGCTTTTTAGTAATAGCAGTTCTTTCCAGAAAGTGGTCTTTTCACTGACGCTTTGTGAGAAACTTTTCTTGGGAATCAGAGGACTAATGTAAACTGTGATGGTAACAGCATTCAGTGTTTTTTTCGTAAAGCAAACACATCCCATGTTTTGCAGTTTTCACTTAGGGTTTGCTTGTTTTCTAATTTGCAGCATATGGCCCTGGCTGATCTCTCTTCTAAATAGTTTCCAGCCTCATGAAGAAGATCTATCCAGTAATAACAGTAAGGACACTTGTAGTCTGTGCTGTAAAGAACTGGGATAAACAATGTTTTTCCTGCTCATGTGGGGAATTAGTTGAAGAGCAAATAAGGAAGCAAGTTGTCTTCTTGTGTTAGTTCATGTGAATACTTCGCAAATGTTGCTTTCTTGTGCTGAGCAGACTTTGCTCTGCTTTATCATTCCTGAATTCCTCAGATGGTGGGGTGGTCCAGTTAATAGAAGGCTTTAGTATGTATAGAGACCATGCTGAGGTATCTGCTGTGATAATGTGCTCAATGCTTTCATGCTTTCCTTACACTTTTTACTGTCTGTTTGTCAGCAACCCCCCTTCCAGAAGAATTTGAGTTACAAGGATTCCTGGCTCTGAGGCCCTCGTTCAGGTGGGTGACAGTTGAAGGATCCTGCACCCTTGCTGACGTCACGACTTCGGCAGACATTGGCCTGTTCCCTACAATATCTTATTTGTGAAAATTTACTGCTGTATAGATTGATGTTGGTCTCTTCAAAACAACTGCAACGGACAGTGTAGCCCTAAGAAATTCTTGGGGTTATAATACTACTCACGATCCCACTGGACCTCTTTAATGTAAATGCATCTTACCAGATGAGAATTACATCTGCAAATCAAACATCTCTTAATAGCCGTGTTTTGAATAATACCTGGTGAAAGTTCACAGCTTTTAATAGAGCAATGCTGACATGTTGTACTGCTAGGGAAATAGGATATTGCAGAGGGTAATGGTGTAATTAATATTCCCTCTTCTGTGTCAATTCTAGGAACTTGGATTTTTCCAAAGGCCACCAGGCAATTACAGGGGATAAAGAAGGGCAGCAATGTCGGATACGGCAGCAGCGCCTCATCTTCACAGGCAAATGGATTGCTGATAACCAGCCAAGGTAATTGCAAGCACCTTGTGTATCCCATGCTGCTGGAAGCTGAGGTGACACAGGTGCCAGTGTGGAACATTATTTTTCTCTCTGTTCAACACAGCAATTATCTGTAATGTGAGCACAAGATGCTGACAGCACTAATAACGTGTTCTGTGGGTCAGCAAGCCATTCCTTCACAGACTGATTATGATAAGTAATATAGTTTATGAACTTGCTTTTCAATTCCCATCTGTCTTTTTCAGGTTGATTCAATGTGAAAACGAGGTAGGAAAGCTGTTGTTTGTGACAGAAATCCCAGAGCTCCTACTGGAGGACCCTAGTGAAGCCAAAGAGAGTCTCGCCTTGCAGGAAACATCCATGGCAGAGCCACTGTGTGCTGATGGGAGCCCTGGACTCAAATCAGTGCTGTCCTCTGGCAGAAGCCTGAACAACAGCTGCGACGCAGGAGAAAAACCGATGGTCACCTTCAAAGAGAACATCAAGCCCCGAGAGATAAATAGAGAACAAGGGCGCATCTACCCCCCAAAGGACATAGTAAGGGAGCGACGGGACTTTAGCAAAGGAATAGTAGCAAATAAGAATGATGGGAAGAAAGATAACAATAAAAGAAAGAATGAGACCAAGAAATGTGTCTTGGATAAGATGCAGGAAGCAGGAAAGCAGAATGTGGCAGTTCAGGTAAGCCTTTAGCTCAGAGGGATACTGTGTCTGAGACTGTGCTGTGTTGTGTCAGGGCAGTCACTGCTTGTGTAGAGTATGTAGACCTGAGGTCTCACTGTGGGCCCTGCAGCTAATGCTCAAAAATATAAAGCGTTTCTACCTCAAAGACCAGGCGATGGTGATCTTTAGATCTCTTTGCTTTTCCTTGATGCTATCTCAAAAAGAGAGGGGAAAAGAGAGTGCAATGAGAGATGATTTTGCTATAAACTGTCTTAAAAAACCAGATCTCTACCCATTCCACAAATTATTCAGACCACCAAGGCAGTTCACATGGCCAGGTCATAGTCATGCTCTCGCCATTGTGGGGTCTGTTGTGAAAGAACTAGGTACTCTGTATTTTCACTTTGGTGGACTGGTGAACATTCAACAAACTGAACATGTCACAAAAGCACCAGATTGTATATATGTGGAGTAAGATCCTCTGTACTGTGGGTGCAGTCGGGTGTCTCTCTGTTGAAGTAAGGAGAACCACTCTGCTCTTAAATCGTCAATCTGTGCTCAGGCACTTGCTCAAAATGGTTTGTTTTTACATCAGCTTCTCTTTTATTGGTTATATTTTTTAGGGGCATGCTTTTTAATCTATTTCTTTGAGCATTACATACAAACTATACCAAGTAAAGAGTGAATTAGCTGGTCTGATTTCCACTGAGTCATAGTAAATAAGGGTAGAGAGTTTCAGGGGTGATCTGATCTGTACCTGGACAATTTGGCTGCATCTCAGTCACTCCCTGATGATGACCGGAACCGCTCAATGATAGTGATGGAGATTTCTATTATTTCCCTAGATAAACTGTGTTAGTTCTTCACTGTTCTTGCAAGTGGAAATTATTTCCTAATGCATTCTATGTCCCTTGCCTTTGTGTAAGCCCATTACTGCTGCCCAGGACAGGTCTGCAGAATAACACTTCCTCTTTGCAGCTGCTCCAAAGGCCTGTGCAATTGAGGTCCTTTCCCTAGGCTAGACAAACCATCTCTTTCAGTCTTTCCAGCTTGTGTTGTTTAGGAGCCTTGGATTATTCTCCTTGTTTTCCTCTTGATGATTTGCTGTTAAACATCCTGGTTATGAAATGGAATGTCTGAACTGGCAGGATTATTCAGTTGGTTTTGCGGGGGAGCCATACCGTGGGGTACAAAGGGTTTCTGTAAAGGTTACAGAAACCAGGGGGCAATTGTTTGTGAGTTGTAGAACGCGATTCTGGTATCTGAAAACCAACATAGGTGAGTTAGAATAGCAAGTTCCTTATTTATTTGTCAAATGCACCTGGAATGTGGTTGCGGGTCTGAGCATAACTCCCAGTTTTGATATTTGTGCCCCTATCCTGAAAACTAGGGACTTCAGGTGGATAAAAACCTAGCAGATCTGAGTACTATGTGTAGCTTTTTAGATAGGGATGATAGCTTATTTATCAGAAATTTGCTTGACTTAGTCTTAAGATACAACAAACCCAGCTGTAGCGGAATCTCTGATGTTGTTGGTCATTGTTTGTCTCTTCTTGAATAGATCAATTTTGACTTTTTAACTCTATCAGCTGTATTTATGGCAACAAGTCCAGTGAAATGTCTTCTGTTTGGTATAATTTGGTGGACTTGCTTATCCGGACCTGCTCCAGAATAGAGGGAGGGCTTGCTTCCCCCCACACTGAGAAACCAGTGTAGGTTTCATACCAGTTGGTGGACTGTTTGTGTTCTGCTTTGGCACTCCTGGCAGTTTCAGGCTTATCTCCTACATAGTCCATTGCCTTCAAAAGCTTAAATGCTGCAGTTCCTGCTTGGCAGTTTGCCTGCTTGGCAAAAATGTGAACAGTGTCGTTACAGAAGTGATCAGTCCTGCTTTGTAGCTACATGGGAAACTTGCATGCTCAGGCAGGATGTGATCTGGGTTGAATCTCTGTTCTCCAGGGAAGATAATATTAGGTGCCAAAGAAGTTCAGTGCAGACTCACTTAAAGTGTAGCATACTCATATGAGGTCCCTGTGATAAAATGGTGCCTCTCTCAAGTACTGTGTAGGAACACTTAGGGCTATTGTGGGGGTAAATATTTGGTAGCATTGACACCTCTGAGGTGATATCAAGTAGAAGCAAGGAAGAAGCTGAAATTTGTCTTGATTTATCAGTTTCAGTGATTTAGGTTTTTATAAAGTTAACTGTAAAACATGCAGGGGGCCTTTTGGAAGCCATTCTCTAGAAATGTGTTATAGCATCCTTGAGTTTTTGATGGATAGAGCTTGAGTTTTAAAATGCCATGGCAGGAAGAGTGTCTTTGAATTCTCCAGCATTTCCGTAAAAGAATGCATAGTTCTTGATATGGGTTATAAAAATGTTTGGCTTATTGTGGAGGGAAAAGGGACAGCACAATATAAGTTAAATATGCTGAATGTGATGGAGGGTGAAGAGATGTGGCATGAGCAAGGGCCCGCATTGTTTGTGGTGTTTAGCATCAGCCAGAACCTTGGAGTTCCCTCCAGACTTTTTCTAGTGGGAAATGAAAAATCTACCCAAACCTCCCAGTTTTACAAATGCAGAAAGAACCCTACACTCCCATAATTTCTAAATGGGGAAATTCAATTTGAAAAAGAAATTAAGAAAGGGTTTGAATGCATCTATCCCTTTACTATTGTAATTTGGCAGAAAACAACTGTCCTGTAACTCCTTTCAACTCAGCAGCACTAAATGTCTAAATAAACCCCACACAGTTTTGGTGTGTTTGGTTTGGATTTTTTTTAATTTGGTCCCTGATACAACCCTTTCTTTCACTCACCTTTGAGGCTTGGTGTCAGGTCTGCTCCTGGGCCTTTTCTGTATTGCCCGGGTTCCTTGCTTGCTGTCTTTTTCCTGCCTGCTCCATCTTGCATTCCAGGCAGTTCTGCCGAGCTGAACAGAAAGGGAAAGTAGTCTTCCCCTCTGTCTTCCTCCCCAGGAAGACCCAGACCGCGGCAGACTCAGAATCAGGTAAACATTACATTACATTCTTCTCTCTGCCTTTAACTGGTGCAGCTCTTTTAACAGAACACCCTGCAGTTACACAGTATACTGAATGAGGTGAAGCACTTCTGCTGTTTGTCTTGTATGCTCTGGGTCAAAAGAACTCCATAGTATGGAGGAGTTCGTGCATATACATCACCATATGGATTAGGCTAAGAGAACGCCCCAGGAAGAATGTGGCAAGGTTTGTTTTTTAAGGTGCTGCAGGTAAGTAGCATGACTTAGGTTGAAGCAGTACCCTAGGAGAAGCATAGTAGCATCTGTACTTTCTGTTTTTAAACACTGCAGGTGAGCAGCATGGTAAGTTCCTTGGATGGTGTGAGATACTATGTCTGCTTCTCACTCTCATGCTAGAGAAGGAGCTTCTTGCATCTTCTGAGTAAATATCCTTGAGTGCTTTTGTGAGGTGAGAAGTGCCTGAGGACATGCAGGGTTACCTGCCTGAGGTCAGTAGGGAGGGTTCCTGTGTTCCAAACTTCTCCCAGTTACTTAGGGAAAAGAAAATAAGCTCTCAGATTGTCTGAGTGATTAACTTTTGGCTTGAGACATGATATGGTTAATGTGGAAATTTAGGAAAAGTGGTTTAATTTCTTCATACTTTCTTTTGCATCAGGTGAAATCCCAGACGGAGATGAGGAAGACTCCAGTGTCTGAAGCCAGGAAAACACCTGTAACTCAGACTCCAAGTCAGGCCAGCAGTTCCCAGTTCATCCCTATTCATCACCCAGGAGCCTTTCCTCCCCTTCCTAGCCGGCCAGGTAATTTGCATCGTTCTTTTGAAGTGTCATTTATTGTTGACTGTGAAGAAAATCCTGTAATAGTGGTTGGTACAGCCTCTGAAGGCAGGGGCTTTGTTAATGAACATGTATATTCCTGTTGAACATCTTATCAAGTAGTAAAAAAGGGGCATAGCAGAACTGAAACGAGATAAATCAGATTCCTTATGCTTTGGAACTGAGGTCTGTCATGAAATCTGCCACCTGCCTTCTGGTTTAGTGGGCGTGAGATCAAGGAACTTCATGCTAGGCTCTTCCTGTAGTTAGTCTGAATATGACAAAGCTTTCTGCTAGCACTGCATCTGAAGCATTCCCTGTGCTTCAGACTCCATTGCAAAAGATCAATCACAATGCTTGCTTTAAAACTCATTTTCTTTTGTAGTGATGCTCATGTTTGAAGCTGTAATTTGTGTGGTCCTACTTGCTACTGTTGCTGCACTGCGTGTCCCATCTTGCTGTGGACTCTGCCTGTCATACCTTGCTATCCATGTTAGCTCGTGGAATAACTGGAAGCTGTATCTTCCCTACACCTGTTACATGGAGCTCTCAATATGAGACAGGGGGGCATCTTCCCTGTCTCAAAGTCAGCATAAAATCTAGCCTGTGAGACACAGAATTAAAGCTTGTCTTCCAAACCTGGCTTTTCAGTGTGAACTACAGGGAAGGAATTGATCTTACGGATATGAGGATTTGTTTGGTTACCATCTGTCTCTCTCTAAATTGATCCAGAGACTGGTGGTCCTCTGGGAGGAGGCAATAGACTTACTGTATTGATTGCCTCTGTTTGTTCCTGCAGAAGTTTAGTCCCTGAAAGTGTGTTTGAAGGGGAGGAAACTTTGGGGGTAAAGCATCAAAAACCCCAGAGCAAGGAAGGAAAAAGGTAGTGGCTGTCAAAAAAAGCAGGGAGATTGGGGGGCAGGGGACAAAGGGATGTGGAAACATATGACCTTCACATACTGCCATGGCTGACCACTCTCAGTGCCTGGAATATTGCAAGAAAACTCCAGAACAAACTCTGAATCCCTGTGTGATCACAGCCATGCACATGGCAAGGTGATGAAGGACATTGTAGTGCATGTGTGCAGACTGGTGCCTCCTTTCCTAAATGAACAGCATAGGAAGAGAAACCTCACTAAAAGTTTTCTGGAGCTGTCTGCTCTGCCAAACTGTGATTAAAGGTCCATTTTTTATCTTTTCCAGGATTTCCTCCTCCAACCTATGTTGTCCCCCCTCCTGTGGCTTTCTCCATGAGCACGGGGTACACCTTCCCGGGTGGTGTTTCTGTCCCAGGAACCTTCCTCCAGCCCACAGCTCACTCGCCTGCAGGAAACCAGGTGCAAGGTGGGAAACAGTCCCACATTCCTTACAGCCAGCAACGGCCCTCTGGACCAGGGCCAATGACCCAGGGACCTCAGCAAACACCACCTCCTTCCCAGCAACCCCTCTCATCTTTACCAGCTCAGGCAACAGCACAGTCCGCAAGCCAGTTACAGGTCCAAGCTCTGGCCCAGCAGCAGCAGCAACAGTCCCCCACGAAAGCTGTGCAGGGCCTGGGGAAGAGCCCGCCACACCACTCCGGATTCCAGCAGGTAAACTTGGCCTGTGCTACATGCTGGGCTTCATTTAAAAATAAATGGCAACGTTCAAGACTTGTGTTCCTGGATTACCTTTCAAAATTGTCGTTAAAGAATTTTTTGATTGTGAACTTCTGGGCAAATTTGAAAATGAGCTGAAGTTTGGTGGGTGTGAACATATGATGCTGTAACTGAAAAGAAGGTATGTACTGGAATGGAATGTCTTTTCTGTCATCTATTTGCTGTATGTTTCTGATATAGACAAGGTGTGGAGGTGGTATGTCTGTCTCAGGCGTTTCTAGTTTTCTTGTGTGAGTGATGAGGACTGAGTGTGAACCTCCACCTGCACTCTTCCTTTTGGCTAACTGGTTGCAGTGTCAGTTCCCTTACAGCTTAGTTCTTTGCTCACCTTGTGCTGGAGAAAATCTCCCTTCTGGAAAGTCTGGACCCAGTGGTGAGACTCTGTGTTCTGGCCAGCAGAATGCTGGCACAGTACCTTACTAAAGGTTTAGTTTGTAGGGTTTTGGGTTATAAGGTACTGGATTAGAGTAAGGATTATACTTGGCTGTTGGTTTAAAGCTTGACTAAAGAGTGTTAGATGCCTATGGAAATTGCTTTTCTGAATAACACAGACATTCCAGAAACATTCTGATTTGCTATCACCCGTGAGCCAGGCTGACAGCTTGGATGGAGTTAGCCATTCAAGGTAACATGAGTTGTTCCTCCCCGCTGGTGAAATCCTGTGTCTCTGCCTCAGTATCCACAGACAGACGCATCGAAGCAGCTCTGGAACCCCCCTCAAGTCCAAGGCTCCCTGGGGAAGATAATGTCTGTAAAGCAGCCCTATTACCTGCAGGCCCAGGACCCTCTCAAACTCTTTGAACAGTCATTACAGCCTCCTGTGATGCAACAGCAACCTCTGGAGAAAAAAATGAAGCCTTTCCCAATGGAGCCATATAACCAGAACCCCTCAGAAGTCAAGGTGCCAGAATATTACTGGGACTCTTCCTATGGCATGACTGACAACAGGGTGATGACCCAGCAGTCAAACATGGACCGCAGGGGGAAGCGGCAGGGAGTCTTCCGCTCCGAGCAGGATGCTGTCTCCAGGATGACCTTTGAGGTAAGATCCATGCTACAAGTGGGGAAAACCAAGGCTCTGGTATTCCTGGCAACTCTTGGTGTTTCCCTGTTTCAAGAAGGCCCTGTGGTCCCAAGCTGGTCAATGTGAGCTTATTTAGAAAAGACCTGAGTGTCAGTACCTGGGGTACCAGCACAAAGGGATGAATTCCCCATTTTAGCAGGCTGTGTGTGGGATCAGTCTCTTGAAGATTGGTTTCAAGTAGATGTCCGTCTTGTTCAGTGTGGATGTGACATCCATCTCTGTGCTGTATCTGCCAGGTCAAGAAACATGGCAGCTGATAGTTTTGGGGAAAATTCTTGTCTGGCAACTGATGAAAACCATAAAAGCCACCCAAATAATTGCAGTTGAATTATTATAGTTTAGGTGAACTCCTAATACTGCTATAGTGAATTGAATGGCTGAGACTGCAATAGGTTGAGCAATCAAGGTTGGTAGCAGCAGTCTTGTCTTGGATTTTTTTGTTTGTTCTTCCTTAAAATCCCACCGTGCTGAGGGAGCTGAATGGCTTCCTTAGCTCCCAGTTGCAGTAATGGAGTACTTTACTTCTGTTCATGCGGTTGTGCTTCATGTTGCTGTTTATAAACCTACCAACATCTGTTACTTATTAACAGCCCTGGAGTCATCTGTGAGTGCTTTTGGTGATGTTTATAAGGAGGCTTAAACAGAGGCCTTTTAAACCTTTGGTTGGGTGTGCCTCTGTAAATGCACTCAGGACATGGAGAAGGTCAGCTGAGATCACTTGGCTCATCCTTCCAAGAGAAAAGCCAGACAATGTACAGGAGTCTACCACTACCCTAATGTCAGGTTGTGGTTTTTAGATGCAGACAGGGTCGAAGCCTTATCCTCATTCCTAAAATGGAAACCTTGCCGAGGTGCCAGCACATTGTGCTACAGAGAGAAGCTGTGCCCATGATGCTTGTGCTTTAAGCATCCCTCACAAAAGTTAAGGTGCCCAGTCTGACCAGCACTTTGCAGATTTTACTGGCCCAGGGGGCTGGTCAGCTGTACGTTGGCATAGCAGCCATCACGAGTGGAAATAAGTCTCAGGGGCTTTAAACTCCACAAATAGAAAAAAGAAGATGCAAACATGAGTCTACTTGAAACCTAAATTACTGTAGAAGAATGGTTATAAGATTTGTTGTCCTTGCATGTGGAAACAGGTGTTCAGTATGTGGTATGGATACAAGGGGAAGCACACACTCCACTAATTAAAGCTCTTCTTCTGTCACTTTGATGCATGGTGCCCTCCCCACGTGCATTTGGCTGCGTGGCTGGTGGTCCTTTCTGCTCAGAGTTCTCTCTATGTTCCTCAGCACCATTCTCACCTCGCCCCCTGCATGTTGCCTTCTGCCTTCTTCTTGCTGTTCTCTCTCCTGCACTGGCTTAGCCTCACTGTCTCTGGCTGTTCTTTCTGCCTTCTGTTGTCTCACTGTGCTCATTTCTGTCACTAGGACCCCAAGAGCTCCCCTCTGCTTCCTCCGGACCTGTTAAAGAGTCTGGCTGCCTTGGAGGAGGAGGAAGAGCTGATTTTCTCTAATCCTCCTGATCTTTACCCAGCTCTGCTGGGGCCTCTCGCCTCTCTTCCTGGACGAAGCCTCTTTGTATGTATTTGATGTAATACTGCTGCTTCTCACTCCTACTGACATCTCTTTTTTCTGTGAAATTATAAGAAATGTGAAATTTCTTTCTCTCCCCCATCCCTCCTGTCCACTTCCCTGCCTCGCCTTTGAGCTAGTTTTCACTGAGGCCCATGATACAGCTTTTGGGCTTCATCCAAGCCGGCTAATTTGTTCAGGAATCAGAATAACTGGGGGGTTTTTGTAAGTACAGTCCACAGGAGAGGTGTTGATGCATCATGATGCATCATTTAATGCACCAACTCTTCTGCAGTTGTATGGGCTTAGTACTAAAGGGCAGAGGGGCACTGATTGGGCTGTGGGAAGTCATCAAAACAGGTGTGTAGTGACAGGACAAGGTGGAATGGCTTCAAACTGCCAGAGAATAGGTTTAGATGAAATACTAGGAAGAAATTCTTCCCTGTGAGGGTGGTGAGAAGCTGTGGCTGCCCCATCCCTGGAAGTGTCCGCCAGGTTGGATGGGGCTTGGAGCAAGCTGGGATAGTGGAAGGTATCCCTGGGCAGTGGGGTGGAACGAGAGGAGTTTTAAGGTCCCTTCCAACCTGGGCCATTCTACAATTCTGTGAAATGATTCTGTGATTATAATCTTCATATAAAAATTCCACAGAGGCAGGGGGATGCTGCCCTATTCAATGCAGAAGAGATTGAAAAAAGAGAAGGATGGCTTTGGAAGAAAATAGCAGTTAACTAGCTGAATACACAGTAACTCTTAGAGAAATATAGTCATTTTTGACAGGATTTTTTTTCCTACTTTTTTTTTTTGTATTAAAACATTCCTAGTTCACTAGCTGGGGGGTCTCAGAGCTGTTGAATTTTTAAATGGCTTCTGAAAGTGCAGCGTACCTTTGTACTATGGCTACAAGCATGTTCATTAAATCATATTCAGATTAGTAGCTGTAACAAAGAAGTATTTGTGGCTCTACTCAAAATCTCTGGTTAAGTCTCTTCCTCAGTTATTTTACCTGCCATCGCAAGGAGCCAGTTGCAAAATAGAAACTCATTTCTGTCTCATTAGATAACTTTGCTAAGAAACTAATAGCTGCTGCTTCAGCAGCTTCCTTTGAAGCTCCTACTTTTGTGTCTGCTGACAAATGGAAGGAAATCCTTTGCTGTGCAAGCTTTGTGGATATGCAGAGTGGGAATTTTGTCTGTCTTTTAAAATGTGCTTTCAAAGTAATGAGCTGTCAGTTTGAAAATCTAACAAGCTAGGGGCCACTTGCCAAGAAAATAAGGCTGTTTGTTTCAAGTTTACAGGATGAAAGCAAAGATATATGCTGTGACTGTGTTAAAGACGGGGATGCTAGTTCAGATTTTTGTTGTTTGAATAATAAATTTAAAAACATCTGACATGCTGAGCTGGGGAGAGTGCAAGAGGGGGTTTATTTGTAAGAAGACTACAGCTTTTATTTTGGTTCACACACGTTTTTACTTACGGTTTTACTAATTCTATGGCTTGGTGATCCAGATCCTAAATTTGGTGATGTTCATTGTCTACCAGCCAAGCTTGGTAATTTTTCTTTGGTTTCTGTGTCAGTGATAACTTAGTTATTTCTTCTCTGAATAGGCTCATTTCAGAGACAGTTTTTCACTCCTTAATCATAGTAAGAACCAAACAGAAAGACAAGAAATATTATGCTGGAAATAACAGCTGTGTGAAAGGGAGGTGGTATAGATGATGGAAAAAAGGTCATGGTCTATAATATCTTTACATGGAAGTAAAAAGTCCAGGGGAGTTTTGGTACCTTTTTTTTAAACATTCGGGTTGGGGGTTTTTCCTTCCTCTCTACAAGTAATTTATAATGGAAATGAGAGAGTGCTAAATTACATTTGGACTATTAAACATAATTTTAAAAGCTCTTGGCTGCTCTCGCTGTCTAAGAACATCTGTACAGCAGGGATGCTCTCAGAACTGAAAAAGTATTCTGTCAGAAGCCACATACAAGAGTCTAATCTTGTCTGAAGGAGTCCTCTGGTCACTGGGAGGGATCCTGTCTCACTCGTACAAGGTTTTACACAACCATAAGGTATTTTTGGCAGGAGTCTCCCCTTTAGTTGTATCAGAGTATTAGACTTTGCATTTGAAAACCTGTCCTGGCAGTGGTTTGTCTGAGACTCTCAGCTGTCATGTTTGTTGATTTTTAGATTATTAATTACAGGTAGTAGAAAAACTACTGATATTTTTGCACTTGTTAGCTTGCCTCCCCTGTCCTCCAAGATGCTGGAGCTAAAATGCAAGACAAGTTGTAAATGTGACCAAAACCACTTTGGCAGTTTCTGTTAACACACTTCCCTCGTTGTCCCTATACTGGGCACTAACTGCTCTTTTCCCCTTTTTGGTTTCTGAAGAAATCCCTGCTGGAAAAACCATCAGAATTGATGTCTCAGTCATCATCTTTCCTGTCACTCAGTGGCTTTTCTCTGAATCAGGTAAGTGAGAACCAGAGTTCAGCACCTTTTGCTGTTTCAGCTTGTTGTGGTTAAGCCAGTAGAAGACCTGAAAGAAATCCACGTGGATGCGTAATTTCAGTCTGTATCAGGCTTAATCTTTGCCTTTATCAGTTTTCTTCCCGAATTCATCTTAGCTGTATCTCTGCAGATGTACCCTTGAATCTTGCTGAGTTCACGGGTCCTTTGCTCTCAGTGAACTCATGGAATTGACTGAAAAGGTGCATCTCAGGGTGCTGTGGTGTGTAGGTTTTTATTTCCAGAGCAATGAATTACCTGTTCTTGTCCAGAGAATTGAGCAGGGTGTTGATACAACTTTTCTGAGTACTGGGTATCTGAAGATTTTGTGAAAACTTTGCAGTCCAGCCGGGAGAAATCTGTCCTGATTCAAAATGTGCTGGACTTAGTGTTAAATTAAATGGTCAGAGAAGATGGGGCTGGGAAGTGAAAAAGTAATTAGGAAGTATTTTGAACTGTAATTGTTTCCTTTGTACAGTCTCAGTGTTTGAAATAAATCTAACATCTAAGCTCTTACGTTGTTTGGTTTTTTTTCAGGAAAGATATCCGAACAGCATGTTCAATGAGGTATATGGAAAAAACATGAATACCAGCACAAAAACAGAAGTCACCCCTTCCGTTGCCCATCAGGAGACTTCACTCTATTCTCTCTTTGAAGGGACTCCGTGGTCTCCGTCCCTTCCAGCCAGCTCAGGTAATCCTGGTATGGCATTTCTTGTGTCTAGTGAATCAAGAGGATTTGAGTTAATTCTAAACCAGCTGCAAGTTATATGTAACTAGAAATAAAATAAAACCCCCACACTTGCTTGGTAAGGTCTCTGAAGGTTTCTGTTGTACTTTATATATCCTCAGAAATATGAGGGGATTCTGTAGTTAATATATTGTAAGAACCTGGGTTTTAATTTAAGTAGTTGAGCAGGATAAATGTTGTAAGAGGTGTTAAATCCTGAAATCTCTTTAACTCAGTTTCCTGACAGCCACTTGGGAGTAGTGCTTAAACTCAGACATCCATATACTTTGTGTTGCTTTTTTTGGAAAAAGCAGGAGGAACTGGACTTTTTAATGTAGATAATTGAAAAAGAAACTGTGTGAGTGAAGAGTGGAGGAAAATACAACAGTAGTGGGTTTTGTTTGGTTTGTTTTTTTACTGTTAGGCAGCCCATAAGGTAAACCAGCTTCTTCATTTGTAAGTATCTTAAAGGCATAAACCATAACTATTACATCATAATTTTAATCTCACTGAAAATCCAGAAGAGTGTGAGAGAGGAATTAGTTGAATCTTAAGAAATGAGTGGATTTTAAATAACATCTGCACTGGATGAGATGTTTGGTGGGACTTTAGCAACCAACCAGGAAAAGCTGTTGTGGGTGAAATGGAGTTGCAAAGTGCTTTTATTCTAGCAAGATTTTTGGCTCACATGGCTTCAACTTCCTCTCCCTTCACCTCTTCATTTGTTCTGTCCTCCCTGTGGACAGGCTGCTTCATGCCCCCTCTCCTCTTTTGCTCACTATTAGGTTCTGGTCTGAATTGCTTTAAGACTCTCATAAGTGTAAAACATTCCCAGACTTGGGAGTTGAAGTTGTAAACTTGAAAACTTCTCAGGGTCTAATCTAATTTTTTCTATTGGCTTGTCAAGCTTGGAGACCATTATTCTTTTAGTTTGGGACATGTTCTTCAAGAGACATGGGTAAAACTGGCTTTGCCTAGCCAGCCCTGATGAGGTTGCCTGTTTTTTGTTTTTCTGGTAAGCATTAAACACAGTCATTCTGTTCTTGTAAATTTTTCACTCAGAATTCAGGCATTTGCATTACACTCATGTAATGGAGGGAATAAAAACTGACCTTCAGCATTGTAGCAAACTGGGTGATGGCAGAATTTGCAGCAGCACTAAGAAATTCAAAACTGGGAGGCTCCTGCTGTCTCTCCTGACCTCTTTTCCTCTTCCCTTGTAATCCCTAGATCATTCAACACCAGCCAGCCAGTCTCCTCACTCCTCCAACCCCAGCAGCTTGCCAAGCTCCCCTCCAACCCACAACCACAATTCTGTTCCTTTCTCCAACTTTGGACCCATTGGGACTCCAGACAACAGAGACCGGAGAGTCGCAGACCGCTGGAAAACAGATAAGCCAGGCAAGTTCTGGGCTCCAAGTTAGCACGGAGCTGTCAGACACCATAATCTGATCATGTTTGTTTTGCACTGGTTTTGCCATGTTGTTTTGAACTTGTCTTTCTGCTATTTTAGCAATGGGAGGGTTTGGTCTGGACTATCTCCCAGCAACATCGTCCTCTTCGGAGAGCAGCTGGCACCAGTCCAGCGCTCCTAGTGCTACCTGGGCAGCCCAAGGCCCTCCCGCCATGGAGGACTCCTCAGCTGTGCTTATGGAGAGCCTGAAGGTGGGTTTGGCTGGGGCTGTGCTCGGGGACAGGTCTGCAGGCTGGACGATCAAGTGATGGGTGTTAGCCTATTAGAAGTGTCAGAGTTCTGTGCCAGAAGCCCAAAGTTTTTCCTGCAGATACACTTACATAGGCAGTGTGGGAGGTGTCACCAGTGCAGGAAGATGTCAAAAATCTCCAGTTCTTGCTGGTTTTGAGTATTTTTTGGAACAAGCCCAGGCTGGGAGAACTGGAAGAAATTCTAACATTAGCTTTGACTAGTCTAAAATTAGTAATAGTTAATGCAGGATGACTTTTTATGGTAATGAGGGTTCTGGAGGAGGATAAGGTTCTTCCAGGGAGCTTCTTTTTAGAAGGTCTTCTTTGAAGCCTGGTTAACTTTCATGATAAGCCAAGTATGAGTGATAAAGAGGGAGAATATAGAACATGGTGTCTGCTTTCCCATCTGGCAGAGGGGCTATGTAACGCAAGGAGGTGCTAGTGTTGGCTGTTTGTTTTTAGTCCATCTGGTCCAGTTCCATGATGCACCCCGGCCCCTCGGCCCTGGAGCAGCTGTTGATGCAGCAGAAGCAGAAGCAGCAACGCGGACAAGGCACCATGAACCCACCGCATTGAGACAGAGGAGGCAACCCTTACTATGATGGCTCCATAAACCATGGCATGTTGGGTCTGCGGGACTGGCACACACAGTCCTGTGCAGGTGGCAGCCCTCTCTTCTGTTCCTTGCTGTCAGGAGGGCGTAAGTGCTCCACCAACCCACTGAGTGTGCACAAAACGTCTGCAGTGCAAGCAAACAACATCAGGAACTCTCCCATCCCCGGGCCCTTCGGAGGGAGAGAGGAACTGCTGTTTGGCTCACTCAGTAACCCGGTATCACCGCCTCTCACCTTCTCCATTGTGCATGTCCCCAGCCACATGGGAAGTAAAAGCTGAGAGCAAAGGGCAGATGGGAGAAGCCAATGAGAACTTCTCAATCCTTTTCCTCTCTTTGGGGAGATACAATAGGAATCCATTAATGATTGCTTCGCTGACTGAGAATGTAGTTGAAATTACTCCTAAACATCTTTATTACTATCTCAGTAGTAAGATCACACTGAATTCTTCCGTACACAGACGTGCTTCATAGTCAGTGTGTAGCAATGAGAGCCCCAGTTGCTGCTCCAGTCACAGTGGATAGTGGTGAGGTGGGGTTCTGTCTCCTGGACTAGCAAAGGAGTTTCATGAAAGAGAGTTTGGCACTTGGCACCGCTTCACCCAGAGGGTGGGTTAGAGACTCCAGCATGAAATGCCCTTCTCTCAGTAGGTGTTTGAGCTGTAAGGGGTGACATGGGGCATCGCAGCACTCTGCTGAAAAGCAAGTTAACTGCTATGGGGTTTTAAATTAATGTGTGATTCCTGTACATTTTACTGTAGCATAGTGACTAGCCCCACAAAGGGCAGGCTAGTCTGTGCATTCACAGCCTGACTCATTTTAATAGGTAGGTAGAAAGCTTTCAATGGGGGTTGTTTTGGTTTCTTTTTTTTGTTTGTTTGTTTGTTTTTTTTGTTTTGTTTTGTTTTTTTTTTTGCTTTTGGTTTTTTCTTTCCACCCTCCCATCTTTGCTGAACGCTCGTAGTTTCATTACCACAGCAGAAAATAATCAGGGGTCCAGCAGGGCTGGGTGAATCTGACAGCCAGCCCAGACAGTGTGGGGCATCCGCATGCCCGGTGAGGCACAGGTCAGCTCTGCAGAAACCTGTCCCAGCTGCAGCCCCAGGCTTTCGGTGCCAGAAACAAATCCAAGGCACCCATGGACACACGAAAACAGCACAGTGCTGTTCATAGATGAAAAGGTGCAGAAGGGAAAAGAAAAAAACATTTTATTTGCTATTTATTAGGGGGATTGAAGACTGGAAGCTTTGTTAAAGAAAAGGACAGCATTTTTGTTAGGTTTCCCAGGGAAGTTACAGAAACAGTCTCAATGTCCATTTGCTGTTTTTAGCAGTAAGGGTTTGTGTGATGATTCAGGATCTCTGGGCTGGAATTCAGCTGCAGAGCAAAGCACATGCAGGAGCTGAAGTGACGCTGGAGTCTGGGCAGCCCCAGAGAATACAAAAAGGGAAGGTGGAGGAGACCCAGTACCCTCAGGGGTTCAAGCAGCTCCCCACGAGCTCCACCTTAGGAACATCACTGTTCTGTGTTGCATTTCAAAGCTGTATTTCCTTTAACAAGTCCAAAAAGTGAAATTCCCACCTGGTGGTAATCCAGCCCACCCTGTGTGTCCCCTCCAGCCCTCCCCAGTGTGTGTCCAAGCTGTGCGCCCAGGCAGCTGCGACATTCCCGTGTTTGCACCGTCACTGACTCTTGCACCCCAGACGAGCTAACCAGGAGCACCATCTCACTCCCGGCTGTGCCAGGTCCCAGCTGCACCGTTCCACTTGTGCATGAGCGCCCGGCCTCGGGAATGCATCTCACCCCACCTGCCCTCCAGCACCTGGGGGAGCAGGGGAAGGGGCCCCCAACAGAAACTGGTTTGTGTCGTAAGCTTTTTTGTGTTTTCTGTCTGTGCAAGAACTGCAGCTGCTGAAATCAGCTTTGCCTTTAATTAAACCATGTTCTCTCCATCCAGGTCTGTGTGTAGCATTTATTTCCTGTGTGACTTGGCTTCAGGCCTTTAAAAATGCATTGTTTTTTTGTAGAAGCCAGAAAAAGGTTTGAAGTTGATTTCCCCCCCGCCTTTTTTTTTTTTTTAATTTGAAAGAGACATAAATAAATCACAGTGATTCTGGCTTGGGCTTGGTACAGATAATTCAGTTGTGGTTTTGTGCTGCCTGTGTAGTGTGTTTACATACTGAACTAAAAATTAGGATGGGAGCAGCTTGCAAAGCTCCTCCCACGTTGCAGAATCATCCTGGTACAGCAGGTGCAGGGGGAGGTGGAGGACACAGAGCCTTCTGCCACTGACCTGCCTGCAGACGGGGATGTTCACTGTTTCCATGCTTCCAGGTGTGTCACAGAAAACTCCAGAGATGTTCTGGTTTTGAAATGACAGGTGTTTATTGTCTCCAGAATAAGTTCCATTAAAAAGAAATGTGGTATGTAGGTTAATGGGGCAGTGGGGTTGTCCTGGACTTGTGTGATAGAATCCAGAGTGGGGAAGCTCCTGCCCTTAGCACCTTTGGAGCAAAGTTTTGGGATTCCAGGCTCTAAGTTACTGTCTCAGAATTCTGACTGATCAGGAAGAGCTCTGAAGCATGGCTCCCAGCGCTGAAGAAAATGTGTCTGCTTTTATTGTTGGGAGTTTTAAAGTCCCTGCGAATTTGAATTGCAAATTGGAGCAGGGTGAGGCTATGTGGTGTCTCCTAAGGTCTTGGGGGTGGCAGTAATGTTTTGAGGAAGCAAATGCTTTCCTGGTCTGTAGCTCCCTGAAGTCACCTCCCCTTTGGGATCTGCTGGCAGGGCTGTAAATGCAGGTTGCACCATTCTCTTGTGGGTGTTCCCAGCTTCTGGCATGTCTGTATAGAAGCTTTTTTAAGGCTGGGGTGTCCCGGTTTTGGAGACCAAATTTTAGGAGGAAATGCTCCCGAAGGAGCGCCTCCTCCAAAGGGAAAGGGCCTCCCCCTTTTCTCTGCCAATGAGACAAATTGATAACAATAAAAGTGGGGGAAAAACCAAACGAACTGTTTATTAACACAGAACAAAACAGGCCAGAAAAGAAAAAAACTCAAAATACAACAAATGCCTGGAGAAGGAAAAAGTACACGGGCTGGCAGCTGGTCCCCCCAGTCTTGGGGAAGGGGAGTCCACACACGGCAGCCTGGAGCAGAGCAGATGGATAAAAACCTGTCGACTTTCCGGCGCCAGTCCTCCTCCCCACAGCAGGCAAAACTGGAGAACAGATGGAAAAAACCCGCTGCCTCTCCGGCGCCAGTCCTCCTCCTCCTTGCAGCAGGTGAAGCTGGTGCACCTCTGCGTTCCCTCGCTCAATGGCTTGGCCCTCCCCGGGGTTCGGACCAGCTGGGGCCACCCCGCAGGGTCCCCGCACCGGAGAGAAGGGAAGGAAGGCAGGGAGGCCAGGGGGAGGGGAGGGAAAAAAAAACCCAACAAAACCTTTTTCCAGCTAGCGAGAACAAAAACACCTCCCAGAAGCAGTGCAGGGCCCCCGGTGCACTCCCTCCCAAGCTCGGCAGAGACCCCTGGAGCCAGAGCTGTTGGACAGAGCCGCTGAACCGCCCCACACCCGGGTCCGCGGCCCCCGCCCCGCCCTCCGGGTCCCTCTTACAGATACAGTGTCCTTGGGCATTAGGCAGACGGTTAAGGAATAAAGCCTCGTAACATCACCCCAGGACATTCCACCCCTTATTCCATACCATCTACTTAATGCCCAAATTACTAAATTTCAACTCTAAACAGACACATTTATACATATGTATACAGCTATATACAAACAGTGGCAGCGATATTAAACAAACATATATAGGCATTCCAGCATTACAAGCGGTTTTCACTCAACATCAAATCTCCCTTCAGTACACAACATGTTTCTCCATCCTTCTGTGTTATCCACCATGTGCAACATGGTCCCTGAGCAAAGACAACCCCTCGGATGGGTTTGTCTTTACTCAATGCAGAATTAATCCAGACAGTTTTTCCCAAAAGTCCTCTAACATGCACTGCTGGGACCCTGTCTCTGTCCACTGTATGCAGGGGTTCAGACCGGGCAGGGCCTGCTCGGTTGGTGGAGCCTTGGGTGTTAACTGACCATGTGGCCTTAGCTAAATGCATCTCCCAGTTTTTTAAAGTTCCCCCACCCAGTGCCTTCAAGGTGGTTTTGAGCAGGCCATTGCACTGTTCCACTTTCCCAGCAGCTGGTGCATGATAAGGGGTATGGTACACCCATTCAGTACCATGTTCCCTAGTTTATAAGGCTGTTCTTGAAACGAGTCCTGTTGTCAGACTCGATTCTCTCAGG
>VZRQ01008867.1:0-16408 GCA_013397975.1 Machaerirhynchus nigripectus
TTTCCATCTTATTTTCTCTCCCACGTCCAGCTTAGGAGAGGGAGCGATAGAGCACCAAAAAGGAATGTAGTGGGTTGAACATAGGTGGCCACCAGGTGCCCACCAAAGCTGCTCTATTGCTCCTTCTCCTCAGCTGGACAAGGGAGAGAAAATGTAACAAAAGGCTTGCAGAACAAGATAAAGACAGAGAGAGATCACTCACCAATTACTGTCACAGGCAAAATAGACTCAACTTGGGAAAATTAATTTATTACCAATCAAAACAGAATAGGATAATGAGAAATATAAACAAATCTTAAAACAACTTCCCCCGACCCCTCCTTTCTTCCAGGGCTCAGCTTCACTCCCAGCTTCTCTACCTCCTCCCTCCAAAGAGCACAGGTGGATGGGGAATGGGATTACAGTAATGACATTCATCACACATTATCTCTGCCACTCCTTCCTACTCACATTCTTCCCCTGCTCCAGCATGGGGTCCCACCCACAGAAAACAGTCCTCCACAAACTTCTCCAATGTGAGTCCTTCCCACAGACTGCAATTCTTCAGGAACTGCTCCGGGGTGAGTCCCTTCCACAGGGTGCAGTCCTTCAGGAACAGGCTGATCCTGCATTGGGTCCCCTGCAGAGTCACAAGTCCTGCCAGCAAACCTGCTCCAACGTGGGCTCCTCTCTCCACAATCACAGGTCCTGTCAGGATGCTGCTCCAGCACAGGTTCTCCACAGAGTCACAGCCTTCTTCAGGCATGCACCTGCTCCAGCATGGGGTCCTGCATGAGCTGTAAGTGGATCTCTGCTCCACCGTAGACCTCCACAGGCTGCAGGGGAATCTCAGCTCTGGCACCTGGAGCACCTCCTCCCGCTCCTTCTTCATTGACCTTGGTGTCTGCAGAGTTGTTCTCACATATTGTCACCCATCTCTCCCCCAGCTGCTGTTGTGCAGCAGTTTTTCCCCCTTCTTAAATATGCTATCCCAGAGGTGCTACCATCATTGCCAATTGGCTTGGCCTTGACCAGCAGCAGGTCCATCTTAGAGCAGGGTGGCATTCACTCTATTGGATACAGGGGAAGCTTTTGGCATCTTCTCACAAAAGCCACTCCTGTAGCTCCCTCCCTCCTGCTGTCAAAACCCTGCCATGCAAACCCATTATAAAGGGGCTGGCAGATATGGGTCTGAGCCTTTGAGAAATCTGTCCTTTTTTTTTTATTTGGGGGGGCAGCAGATGGACATGACAGTGTATAAAATAGCAGTAAACCTCTGTATTTATGTACCTTAATCTCTTCTATATTGTTCTCACTTGCATTGTTAGCAATGCAACTCAGCATACTGTCTTAGTAAGAAAACATTACCTTGTATAACCAGCAAATTAATGACAAACCTAAATGTATGCCAGAAGTTGTCTCTAATAAGGGTGTCTTACATATTCTGAACAGAACTCTTCCTAATCATATACATACAATTAAGACAAACACGATGCATGCAGAGACAAAAAAAAATTACACAAGGAGCAAGGTTTGCAATTCTCATGTAGAAACAAAAGGCTTTGTGTCTCCCTTTTAATGATAAAGTAACCTTTTACGGTAGAAAGTGTGTTTTATTTTCTCTTGGTCAGCTATTCAATTCTGAAATCTTGGTTTTTTAAATATAGGAAGCTTCAAAAATTGATAGAGGTTTCTTGATATCATTCTATGGTTTTTTTTGTATTTAGGATATCAACCTCAAATAGGATTAATGTAGAATATATGTATAAATATTTAAGCTAGGCTGAGCCTCTAAAAGCTGATAGGACTTAAACTATCCTGCAATGAATGAATCACTGGCTTCAGAATAAATATTAATGGCCCTGGCATTGCAAAATAGTTTAGGAAAACATATGTATTAGGGACTACAACCCTTAATGAAGAACTTTGTTAATGCAGATATGCTAAGGCTACATTAAGTGGGAAAGTGTGCACCATGCAGGTTAAAAATCCCCATCAATAACTGCCAACCAGGTATCCATGAAAACCAATGAACTTTACCCTGTTAGGAACTTTACACATGCCACATATTGTTAGGGCAGCAGTTCTTAAAATGTAAATTCTAAACCAACAGAAAGCAGTTCAATAACTTCAAATTTTCTCAATACTAGGACTATATATACATGTGGACTCAATGATCTAGGAGGCCTTTTTCAACCTTAGTGATTCTATGATTTGCACATTTTCATAAATCTAAATGAGAAAATGGAACAAAATTGGAGAACACAAATCAACAGATATTAGCAGAATTAAGCCTGATTTTTTATTTGGATGTAAATCAAAACCATTGTGATAACACTGTTGAAGACACTCCTTAAATTGTTTTTCCTCCTCAAAAGACTAGGTGTCTGTTTCATTTTAAAAAGGCTGAGAAATATCACAGTACAGGAAAAAAGAACTCTTGAGAAGATTTATAAAAGTATCTCTCAGAAGAAATCTAATTTGCCTAAAAAGGCTCTTTGGCTTACAGCTTCCAGAGGGAAAAAAACCCCCACACAGTAGGAAAAAACAACAGGTTGGAAATTATGCCTCCCAATTTATTTTTTTTCCCCTCTATAACTAGTGGTATGCTGATAAAATCTACTTGGGTAGTGCAAACAAGTCTTGTTTAATAAATAAATGAATTTGGCATTGCATGAATTTGGCATTGCATGAATTCATCACCAGATATTCAACAAGCAACAAGAATGTTAAATATACATGAAAATTGTTGTAGGAATATTTAAAGTTGATTCCAACTTTCTGAAAGTTGCTAGGTACAATTTTAAGTACTATTAAATCACCTCTGTGTAGTGAAATAGGTCTAAAAATAGAAGCAGCAAACGAATCCATCACATTCAATAGCTCCATAAGGTTAACAATTCATATAGAATTCTATAATAGGGCAAGAAGTTGATGGAATGTATCCAACAGACTTGCATTTCTACCAATGCCTCTACAGGAATGCATGTGAAACCACAATGCTCACAGACAGGACATACTTAAAGACTAGGCAGACAAGTCAAAGCTTGAAAATACTTCAAAACAGAACAACTCTCATTTTACTAAATTGTTCCTCTAAAATGAGCATTGAGGGGAAAATTCTTGCTGTGTACATTTCTCTTTTGTGTATTATGACTATAGCGTCTGGCACTTAGAGATTTAACACACAGCATTGCTGAATAAGAAAGGCAAACACTGTTTATTAGTAAACCACTAGCATTACCAAAACATAGGGTATTAAAATGGTTACTTGTTTGTAAATTGATTACTTGGTCTTAGCTTTATCTTCCTAAGCACACAACGTAATATTTAAAAACAAAGCTCACGCTGTACTTTTTAAAACCTTGTTTTTCCATTATTCTTAGCTTAACAAGAATCAGAAGTTACATAGTTAAAATAGCCCATTAAAATGGGCAGGTAAAACAGAAATAAACTGCAAATTCACTCTTCACCACACAGCGCAAAAATCATAGTCACAGCTTCATATTTAATGTGGAATCACTTTAAGTATACAATATTTCAAAAGATCCAGAAACTGGTTAAGAGTTAAAAGCCAATAGAACAAAACCACAGGAAATCCAAAATACATCTTTGACCTTTTTAATCCTAAATTTTAGGGTCAATCACATGCCCAAATAAACATGTTTGGTTTATGGAGAAAGAAACTTTGGTATGGAGTTGAACTAGCCACATGAATAGCACCTGTAGCTTTCAAAACAATCAGTAATGGCTAATTAGACACCATGGCAGCAAGATATCCCTCTTAAAAAACCAACCAACCAACCAACCAACCAACCAACCAACCAACCAACCAACCAAACCAACCAACCAACCAAACCACCAACTAAGAACAAGCACATGCTTGGAGCCACGCATCAAGGCTGGACAAAATAAACTAGCATAATAATTTTTTAAAGTAATTTTTAAGCATGCATTAATTATTGTATTTCTGGTGCTGAAATTGGTAAGAAATCTTTCGTACAATGAGAAAGCCTTCCTTTTATTTGCTAACCACTAATAACCACTCCTTTTAAATCTGCACTCTAATGCTTGAAGAACACTATTAATATATTTCCTTAAGATTCTATTTTTCTAAAATACTCTATGTTTCTATTTCACAGGCCCATGCTGTTAGTAGTAAGCTTTGCAAACAAAAACACCTCCCCTACTCCAAGAGGTATTTATTAAAAAGGTCAAAGATAAACTCAACCTCAAAATGGAACAAAGGTTTTTAAATTCTACCAGAAACAACAAATGATCTTTGTAATATGTGATACACTCCTACAGCCATCAATAGTTACCAGAATGTTAGTCTATGTTTACCTGTGAGATTTATGGGTTTGCAACAAAGCATGATACACGCTGAACAGAATGAGGGAAACTTCAGTTTCAAGTGTATAATGAATTTTAGTAATTTAATACATTGTAGCTCATAGTTGCATATTCCACAGTAGTGCTGTGACAACAAATCACACCTGTGTACCAGAGCATACATCAACAGTATGGTGTAACATTACTACACCACTGCTATACTTGACTTTTTGAAAGAGATATAAGCATACATCAAACAATTTTCAGGGTTATTTCTTTCCTTTGATAATGTTCACTTTTTCAGTAATACTTCACTTTTTAAAATTTGAATTATTGGAAAAAAATCACTGAGCGTTTATACAGAAATAGCTATAAGGAATACCCTTACAGGCACTGATATGACAAATGTTTATTTTAAGGGCTGAGAGGCATTAATATCAACAAAGTGGACTGAAAAGAATTACTGACTTTGTCTAAATGGGAAATGCCTGCTTCTGCTTGTATGTTGAAAAAGGAAATTCAGAAAGTTATATTTTGACCTTGCTATGTCACAAAGTCAATAATACAAAGACCTATGCATTTAACCTAAAATGATAGTTTTAAAAGCCCTTATATTAAAAAAACCCAAAACAGCACGCAAAACTTTGATCAATTATGCAGCTGCTTTAAAACTGTTGCAAGACCATACTGTATATATTAGCTTTTATACTGCTAATACACAACTAAGAGCAAAGTTGATTAGATTAACAAAAATTGTCATAATTACACCTTTATATTACACTAAAGAGACAAACGCCAAAAGATTGGCAAAAACATTTAATTCTGAGCACTCAAATGGCAGCATAATTATGTGTTGCAACCCCTTCACATTTAGGAAAACAAAAGCAAAAACATAATCCTGCAGTCTCACTTTACAAAATGAAGTTCTGTAAAATATTAATTGGGAGGGCAACAGTTAATGCTAACACAATGTAACTTATACAACTAGTGTCAAAGGCAAACAAAAAACCTTCTAAATAAAAAAAATAATCAAAATACACATAGGAACAGAAGCACAAACACTGCATTAAATACAGTCAAGATAAAACAATGCACAAGAGAGACAGAGAGACTGAGACTAAAGTTAGCAACACATTTAAAGAAAATGTAATGAGGAAAAAACAACACTATTTTTTCCAATGACAGTTTCCATTTGCAGTCTTTCCATCCATAATCTGTCTCATACAGTATATCATTAAAATATTCAGAATCTCACAGAAGAGCTATATTTTTCTCTTCCAAATCTAATTACTGAGTTGGTTTTGGATATTTAAAACATACATTATTATGTCCATTTAAAAGCAAGGCAACAAATGGACTTTTTATCACCTTCAGTCTTAGCACTAATGACAAACATTTTAAAAGTTATCATAATCTTTTTTGTCCTTCTTTCCCTCTGCTTCAAACCCATCAACTCCATCACTGTCCCTTCTCCTTTTACGATTATTGTGGATGTTGAAGCGTTGATTCATCTGTGGTAATGGATCCATTCCTAAAACTTTGTGTATTTGACGGAATGCAAGGAGTCTCAATGCAAACTAGAGAAAGGATAGAAAGAAGATATTTCTGTTAGAAACAAATGTCAATTTAAAATACTTTATCAAACAATTAATGAAGAACATTAGTGGTATATGATATTATCCTTAGACCTTATTATCCTCTCTTCCTTCCCCCAACAAAGTCAACACAATAAAATGTGTATGTCCCATTTGCTACTTCTATACAAAATACAACATATTAACTTAAAAATAATATACATGTGTTTTAGCTGCTGGACTTGCATTGAAGCAGCCAAGGCTTGTCATGTGTCCCAATATGCATTAGTAATCTTTAGCAAAAGGAGAGGTAGGGGCAGTAAACTCTTAAGCTGCAAGCATGAATAGCCAATACTGTAAGTAGATACAATAATATTAAAATTTAAGCTTACACAGATTTATTTATAAAATATTAAATGCCAATGCAATTTCAACTCTAATAACATACTACTGTAGAGTAAGCATCTTTATGGAGATATATATATATATGTAGATGGGAGTGCTTCAAACTTTTCAGGAAAATATGTTAATTTTAGTACAAAAATGAACACTATTATACATTCTCTGTTGTGACATTTTTATTGCCTAGTTTAAGACTGATCATTTGAAAGACTGGACTATATTCTAAGAAAAGAAAATTCATGTCCACCATATAGCTCCATTAATAAAAACAACAAAAAACCCCCAAATCAACCAACCACCCACCCAAAAAACTATCCATCAATTTATTTACTTAACACATACTTTTCCTTACCTGTGCACTTGAAGTAATATCCTCTCGTTGCTGATCTGTCATTACAGCAAGTGTATCAAAAGGATCTTTCTCACAAGGGTCCAGAACGCCAGGACCACCTAAAACAGTTAGGCTAATTAGTAGCACATCTCTACCTTATTTCAATCAAGATTACAGATTTTACATTATTTAAACATAAGTATACAGACACTGATCAAATGCAACTTGCCTTTAAGGATGATTCCTGAAGATATACACTCAAAAACTCTTCTCAGTGCATCTCCAGGACTCTGTGGCCCAGTTGCGCTGCTAATTGCTTTTTCCACAAGCAACTCCATAGCCTAGAACAATAAGAAAATCTAGCCAATTTAGAAGACTGATTAAAAAAAAATTACTACTGTTGTTCAATACAGAACTTTTGATACTGAAATTTTGAAGGGTATTACACATCACAGAACACTTTCAGTTAAAATGAAGAAAATCAGATGTTTGTTAACAATTAATAAAAAGAAAGCTACTGTAAGATTAACACTGAGTATTGAGTACTGATATGGTGCTTCCCATGACAAGTTGTCCAAAGTTTTTCTTAGAAATTTATACAGTAGTAGCCTACTTGGAGAACTTGTCCAGTCATTTTTTGAGAGCATAAAACATGGTGGGTCACTGGAATCTGTCAGCCATGTGAATAAACAGCACACAGTATGAAATTATGAATTTGATTCATCTAATGAAATTAACAGGATGCTACAGAGAAATTATTTTTTTCCTACAAGAATACAGAAACCTAAAGTATCCAAAATTTAATGACCTTTTAACATTTAAGTGGTTACTAATTCTTCATTTTCGAAAAACTGAAGTTCACTGCCATTTTTTTTTGGATATAGGCTAACACTAACTTAGATGTTAAAAAAGTGTAAAAAAACCCTTGATGATAAACAGGTATTTTTAAATTTACACATTTTTTTTCTGTGAATATTTCCATTGTTTACCTTTATTAGATACTATTTTTTCCAGGAAAAAAAAAAAACAATAAAAGATTTTTGCAAAAGTAAGCATTAAATGGATGTTTCAATACCACCTCCTTGGCAAGTTTTATTTTCAAACAATATGTCTCTCTTGTTTTTTGGTGGGATTTTTGGGAGTTTGTTTTTTTGGTTCCTCTCCCAAGTTTACAGTTGCTCTAATGTTGCCTTCTATTTCTATTTTCCAAGAATAAATGTCCATTCTAATGCATGCAAGTAACTACAGGCAGTGCTGATTACAATAATTCACTAAGGGTGCCTATTCCTTTCTATTTTAGCTCAATTTAACTGACAAATTTCAATTCTTGAGCATGGTATTTTGGTACTTACACTGTATCACTCAGGATTAAGCTTTTGAGTTTTAGAAACAACAATTTAGTTGTTTTCAACTATGAAGCAAAATACATCAGGAAAGGAAAAGAGCAGATCACATTATTGCATTTATTCAATTCTAGTTCTTTTGGATCCTCATACAATATACTAAAGTCTTCAACTTAATCATAGGAAAATGTGATTTATGATGCCCCAGTGTTTATGTGCACAAAAGGCTAGATTTCAAGTTTGGAAAATAAATAAAAATAAATCAACCTTGAATATGGGTTCCTTCTAACTTGTAGGAACTTGACACAATTCTTCTATTTTAGTTTTTATTTCTAGGTATATAAAGAGACTGATACTAATGTGTGTGTTTAGATTTCCTAATATTTTTTATTATTAAAACTACTTAGGCTCTTTTTCAAAAGCTCTGGCATCTCTGGCTTGTAACAGGCTTCTAGCATACAGGTCAGGAGAAGTTCTGTGTCCAGAAAAATATATTTCTTCAATCTACAAAATTTCATCCGCAACTGTCAGAAATTATATATATTTAAAATTTGTCTTTTTCTTTTTTTTGGTCGGTAAGACTTTGCCAACAGGCCAAAAGAACAACTGAATACACAAACTTCAATGGTGATTCATGGCACTGGCAATGCATCAGGTACCAAGAGTGTTACCGAACAAGTTAAATTTCTTTAATAAGAAGTCTACGCAGCAGTGGGGGAAGATGTTGGAAAATTCTTTTAACTTTAGCACAATAGTGTATGATCCCTATATTTGTGGTTAATCCTTAGTTTTGTACCAAACAGTGCTTAATGCAAATACCAGAGATTAATGTGGCCTTGTGTTAACTCCCTATATCTGTGACTAATAGGTCTTGTGCCAGCTAATGCTTCCTTGTTTACTTCTATCAGTGATTAATACATATTAGCTGATATCTTAGTTTTGAGAACAAGGATTGTGTGTCAGAGCAAAGAATGATAAGAGAAGTACATTATGACCTGACGACATATTTGAGATACTCTCAAAGAGAAAAGATTCATCAGAAGATCTAGAACCATATCCAAACAAGTCCATGGAAATAATTAGCATATATGTATGTATTCAGGAAATGTGATGAATATGTATTAGTTTCAGGAATATAACCTGGTCTGTTAGGTTGCTGCTCATGCATGCTTTGAGGAGAATCCCCCATGCATCCAGCGCTGCTAATAAAGTAATGTTGGCTTTCTAACCTAGCAAATTGGTTGGAGAGTTTATTTCCCATTTTTTGGAGACGAGAGCAAGACAGGAAGCACTTTTAGAGAGAACTGAGGCACACCTAGGCCTGAAATCTCTCATGAAATCCTCATAGGCAAACTCAGGAAGTATGGACTGGATGAGTGGACAGTGAGGTCTATTGAGAACTGGCTGAACGGCAGATCCCAGAGGGTCATGATCAGTGGCACAGGGTCTAGTTGGAGGCCTGTCACTCGTGGTGTCTCCCAAGGTTCTATACTGGACCCAGTACTGTTTAATGTGTTCATCAGTGACTTGGACAAAGGGGCAGATGCCTCCTCAGCAAGTTTGCTGATGACACAAAGCTGGGAGGAGTGGCCGATACCCCTGAGTGCTGTGCTGCTCTTTAGAACGACCTCAACAGGTTGGAGAGATAAACAGAGAAGAACTGCCTAAAATTCAACAAAGGCAAGTGCAGGGTCCTGCACCTGGGAAGGAATAACCCCAGGCACTGGTACAGGCTGGGGGTGACCTGCTGGAAAGCAGTGCTGCAGAGAAGCACCTGGGGGTTCTGGTGGACACCACGCCGTCCATGAGCCAGCAGTGCCCTTGTGGCCAAGAAGGCCAATGGGATCCTGGGGTGCCTTAGGAAGAGCATTGCCAGCAGGTTGAGGGAGGTGATCCTGCCCCTCTACTCAGCCCTGGTGAGGCACATCTGGAGTGCTGTGTCCAGTTCTGGGCTCCTCAGTACAAGACAGACATGGAACTCCTGGAGCAGGTCCAGCAGAGGGCTACAAAGTTGATCAAGGGTTTGGAGTATCTCTTACGAGGAAAAGCTGAAGGAACTGGGCCTGTTCAGCCTTGAGAAGAGGCAACTGAGAGGGGACCTCATCAATGTCTATAAGTACCTAATGGGCGGGTGTCAGAGGATAGAGCCAGGCTCTTCTCGGTGATGCCAACCAACAGAACAAGAAACAATGTGCAGAAACTGATGTATAGGAAGTTCCACCTGGATATAAGGAAGAACTTCTTTATTCTGTGAGTGACCACACACTGGAACAGGTTGCCCAGAGAGGTTGTGTAGTCTCCCTCACTGGAGATATTCCAGATCCATCTGGATGCAATCCTGTGCCATGTGCTCTGAGATGACCCTGCTTGAGCAGGGAGGCTGAACCAGATGACCTACTGTGGTTCCTTCCAACTTCGCCCATTCTGTGATTCTCTGACACTGCTTCATACCTCTTCCCTTCTGGCTGTGCCTTAGAACAGATATTATAAGAAATAAGAAACAACATTCCTTGTTCTTCATTATGTGCCTGCTGTGTGTTGCAATATTTTAAAGGATGCTTTTCTAAAAATATGCCTGGGTTTATTCTTTGGCTACTTAGTAAGCAATATTGAGGGTACTTACATACTTCTGAGCTTCTGTTAAACTATATTTGTACAGTATATCTTTCATGAGGTATAACACAGAAACCGGATTTTTTTTTTTACTTTAAATATTTTAAAAAGCAGAAATAATTGCTCCACATTTTTTCTGGTCAGCAAGCTTATTACAATTGTAAAACATTTCTCATTGAAATAATGCCAACTATTATAACTGTCTTGACAATGTTAGCATTCTTCCTGCCAAAACCAAAAAGTCTACATTAGGAAGCAGCACAGTGCAACGGGATTTGGTCTATGAAACAAAACAGTCAAAGTTGAATTTACCTCCACATATATACACTTCAGAGATTTTGTTTCAAACTAACTTTGTCCAGTCAACAGATTGAACATTTATTAATATTTGGAACACAAGTTGCACTCCTGGAGAGCATAATTTAAGATAGTCAATGTAAAAGAATGCTCCAAAGCCACTCAGCTGCAAGAATTGAGATAGGTAACTAGTTACAACCTAGAGATCTAAGTGACACTGATTAAAATGTCAATGGTAACACATCCACAGACTAGTACTGTGGTATTTCATCTTGCAGAAACAATATATTAACGATTGCAGAAATTGCTGTGATTTATTTTTTCAAGTAGCCTTTCTGTTATCCAAGAGCTATCTGGGCACAGCTGACATTATTTTCAATCAGTTTCAGTAAAGTCCAAGCAATTCAGAGTAGGCTGTAAGAAAAAAATATACTTTTATAGAGTAAAGGAAAAAATGCCAAAATATAGAATAAGAATGCTACCCTCAAAGAATTCTAAACAACAAGAAAATTCCTTTTGAAAAAAGCTTTCAGCTTTACATGGCAAAACCACAGAAAATTAAATTTTTAGAGGTAATCTGGATCGTTTGTTGGGGAAAATCAACCAACCAACCAACTAACCAACCAACCAACAGACCACCCAAGCAAAACCCTACATTACTCCTTGAAAAAAACTAAATTTTAAAACTGTAGTAACACATTCCCATCTTTTATTTGCAGTGGATTATTAAAAAAACAATATGCATTAAAAAGACTCATTCAAAAGAACATTACTCACCCAGCTTGGAAAATCAGACCAAGTTGGAACCCGCTGACAGAGGTCACGAAGAATACGTATGATAACCACACAGGACTGCAGACCATTAGCTCTAGCCTTGAGAGCAATACAAAATCAAATTAATCTCAGCATCTACAACAAATAGGACTTGTTAAAAGACTAAAACACTGCTGTTCAATGGAAGCTCAGATACAAGACTGAAAAATCATTCTACAACTTTATTCCAAGAGCTGCCATTTACAGCAGTATTTTATACAGGGTTAGTGACTTAAGGTGATAGAAGTCAGCGTGCACAGGTTATACAAGAATAACATTTCTTGATCCCCTATACACTTTGACCTATATTCACCTGCAACAATAAATACAGTATTTTACTATATTAGAAATAAAAATAAAGGTCTAAGAAATAGGTATAGAGACTGAAAGGTCAAGGGAATCTGTTTGGTTTCATTGTGCCTTTGCCAGAATGCAAAGTCACTAAACCAAACAGTTGCTTCTTGCCTTTCGTTCCCTACACTTAAAGAAATAGGAAAAGAAGTCTTAAATCTAAACACAAAGCTTTAAACACATATACCATTATTTAAAGCATAGTTACTCTGCAGCCTTATGGAATATATAACAAATATACAACGTATGATCACCCCAAGTGAGTCAAGCTTTCAACATCGCCTTCTCGATGACCAGAAAAAGAAAAAAAGGTCAAATAAGCAATAACTGCATAAAGCGGTTCCTCCCTACTCAACCTTCTACACCTAAATTCAGGGACCAGAAAAATATTAAGTATTATTAGCATGAACAACACTGAGTGTTTTCACACAGTTAAACATTTATATTGCAACTGAGCTAATTTCTCATAAGGCTACAAGAAGAAAATAAAATTATGTTCCGAACCTGGAACCACTTAGCGTGGCGTAGAGCAGCCAGAGCGTCAAGGCATTTTTGCCTGTCCAAGACGTCCGGTGGGTCTTTCACCATACCCGAGGTTACATCTAAAATGGATTGAATTGGCAAAATGCAGTGAGGAATGGGTGTTTGACCATTTAAAGTAGCTTCAATGTCACACATACCATTTAAAGCTTAAACCCTTGAACAAAAAATGCAATTGTTCAATAAAAGTCATTCAATTAGTATTGGGGCATTAACCCAGTATGAAGATTATAGAATCATATTAAACTTTAGCTGTCAGGTTATTTTCAAATGCACTGCAGATTATGCAATACATAGTACTTATTTCTTTAAGCTAACACTGGAAAAACATATATCCCCTAAAATTAAATAGCTAAGGAAGAATGGTTGGACACAGTGCACCAGCACAGAGACCACAAGACAGAAGGAACACTAAAAATCCACTTTAACAAAGTAGAAATATTCACACTTAGTTTCATGAAAATTTTAATGGTCACATGCTATTTGGGACCTACTCTTTTTAAGAAAAGCTAAGTATATTAAAAAAAAACCACTTAAAAGCACTAGATATTTTGTAATGTTATTTTTATCATACCTTCAACTTAAAATGGAAATTATTTTGCATTTAAAAAAACTGACTAAAGGAATGTGATATGCTCTTCAGTTTTAAGAGTTCCGCTACTTTTTTATATCCTCCCTTATATAAATTCCTCAGCCCATGATATATGTGTTCCAATATCATTCAGGATGCAAGGAAGAATCTGAAAAGGGACTGCTTTACTTATGATTCATCAAGAAAAAGAAAAGCCAAAAAAGGAAAAACCAAAGCAGACTATCTGTATGAAGGGCCAGAAGGAGAATCTGGGGAACTACAGGCCTGTCAGCCTGACCTTGGTACCAGAGAATGTCATGGAGCAGATCATCTTGAGTGTCATCATGTGGCACATACAGGACAATCAGGGGATCAGGCCCAGCCAGCATGGGTTTAGGAAAGGCAGGTCCTGCTTAATTGACCTTATCTCCCTCTATGACAGGGTGACCCACTTAGTGGATGAGGGAAAGGCTGGGGATGTTGTCTACCTAGACCTAGTAAAGCCTTTGACACCATTTCCCACAGCATTCTCCTGGAGAAACTGGCTGCCCATGGCTCAGACAGGTGCACTCTTCCTTGAGTAAAAACCTGTCTGGAGAGCCAGGACCAGAGTGGTGGGGAATGGAGTTACATCCAGCTGGTGGTCAGTCACTAGTGGGGTTCCCCAAGGCTCAGTACTAGGGCCAGTCCTGTTTAATATCTTTATCAATTATGTGGATGAGGGGATTGAGTGCACTCTCAGTAAGTTTGCAGATGACACCAAGTTGGGTGGGAGTGTCGGTCTGCTCAAGGGTAGGAAGGCTCTGCAGAGGAATCTGGACAGCCTTGTTCGATGGGCCGAGGCCAATGGTATGAGGTTCAACAAGGCCAAGTGCCAGGTCCTGCACTTGGGTCACAACAACCCCACGCAGCACTACAGGCTGGGGGGAGAATTGGCTGGAAAGTTGCTTGGCAGAAAAGGACCTGGGGGCGATGGTTGACAGCAGCTGAACATGAGCCAGGGTGTGCCCAGGTGGCCAAGAAGGCCAATAATATCCTGGATTGTATCAGCAATAGTGTGGCCAGCAGAACTAGGGAAGTGATTATCCCTCTCTACTGGGCACTGCTAAGGCCACACCTCAAATCCTGTGTTCAGTTTTGGGCCCCTCAAAACAAGACAGATGTTGAGGTGGTGGAGTGCGTCCAGAGAAGGACAATGGAGATGGTGAAAGGTCTAGAGCACAAGTCTTATGAGGAGTGGCTGAGGGAGCTGGAGGTATTTATCCTAGAGAAAAGGAGGCTCAGGAGGGACCTTATCACTCTCTCCAACTACCTGAAAGGAGGCTGTAGCCAGGTGGGTGTTGGTCTCTTCTCCCATGTAGCAAGGGATAGGACAGGAGGAAATGGCCTCAAGTTGTGCCAGGGGAGGTTTCGATTGGATATTAAGAAAAATTTCTTCACGGAAAGGGTTGTCAAGCATTGGAAGAGGCTGCCCAGGGAAGTGGCTGAGTCACCATCCCTGAAGGGATTTAAAAGAAATGTAGATGTGGCACTGTAGATGCATTAGACTTGGCAGTGTTAGTTTAATGGTTGGAGTTGATGATCTTGAAGGGCTTTTCCAAACTAAATGATTCTATGATTCTATTATTCTAGAATATGATAGATCTTTTATATTTAAATGTTCAGAAAAGGATTAATTACAAAGCAGATTGCTTTGTTACCAAAATGGAAAAGACCACAAGGCCCTTTTGGAAATGGTTTAAATCAATGAAACTGGAACCACTGAACAATATGCAATGGTACCTTCAAGTTACTTTAAATACTGTAGGGATATAATGTAATCATCACTTTTAAAAACATTTTGTTTTACTAATTATGAAAATGGCTGTTGTGACTAGTGAAAAAGTATACTGGTAGCATAACTGGTGATACACGAGACAAGATGAAAGAAAAAGCCTTCACTCAACGGCATTCATTTCACAGGAGCTGGCTGAATGGAATATAGTTTACTCCAGCAATATATAAAGTTAGGTAATTCTGAGAATAGAAGTTATATATATAGCCTCATGAAACATGCCAGCAAGTAGGGATGCTGCAGAGAGACAGACCAGAAACCACCTATTTATACACAAATGCAAAATAAATAGTAGGATACTTCAGAGAGAACTAAAAAGCCATGAATGAACATGGTGCTATAACTTGGCAAAACTTAAATCTGAAGTACTCCATTCATATTTGGGCATTTTTTAATAGGACAGTCCCATTGCTCTGCACAGGACTAAAAGGGGGAAGATTTCAAAATAAGAACAAAGCTAAGAACATAGGTATCTTCTCAAACAGATATTTAAACTTATGGACTATATGTAAAGTGGAAAGAAGAGTAACTGCACCAACAAGGTATTTACAGAGCAAATGAAGACATTTAAAGCGGCATTTCATTTAAAACAAAACAAAAATCAAACCGACACCTATACAAGAGGGGGTGCCAGGTAAGATAACAGATGAAACAAGTAAAACTTGGATATAAAAAGACAAGGAATACATTTAGAGAAAATGCACAGCAGGAAAATGAGGCAAAATAAGGTTGAGAAATTAAAAATGTGTCTCTTCTGTCTAGTAGCCTAATCGGTCCATTTTTACAGTCTTTTAAAACTACTATGCAAATAGATTATACTGTGCAAACTTTTATCACAATAACTCACTACATAATTTGAAACTCCAATTACTTCTAGGTCCAAAAAACTTCAATTTGGAAAATAATTTTACTAAAAAGAAGTACAGTTTAAGTGTACAGAAGAGAATCCTACTCAGTGCTGGAAATATCAGTCTAAAATGTGCCACTACTAGGTATCATATGAATATCCTTGAAACTTAAAAAGACTAAGTCAGAAGTTGCAAGACACCTAATTGTACTGAGAATACATTGACTGGAAAAAAGTGTATCAAGGAAACGCTTGTAATACTTAATCTGTGAATTTCTGCATCTGTTTTACATTTCAGGATTAACTCCTTAAACAGTCTTTAACTAAATTCAGATGCCTAACCTACCACCTTGTTAAGCTAAGACAAAAAAAGTTGAATTAATTTACAAAACACAAGCACGAATTCTTATCCTATATAACTTAATTTATTACTACCCTAAATATAGGGTATTACGCAAAATATATTTTACCCAGTCAACTATTTGAAAACTAGTGTGAACACTGCTTAATTCTAGGATAGAGACAAAGACAAAAAGAAAAAACCCCGAAGTAACAGTAGGTGCTAGGACTATGTGTCCAAA
>VZRQ01008873.1:0-18181 GCA_013397975.1 Machaerirhynchus nigripectus
CATAAAAGAAGCCTCCTCTGCCAGCCGATTCCAGGGTGGTCGTGTCACTGACCTACCCTTTGTGGGGTGGCTGCACAATAAAGGCTACCTTTGTGGAACTGTCATACACGGCCTCCTGTCTCTCTGTCCCCGAGTTTGCCTTGGGTGATTGACGCAAGAGCTGGAACACTAGAGCTGAAATCGCTGCTGAAATCACTCGTAGCTGAGAAATCACTACGCTTGCTGAAGTCACCCATTGCTCAGGGAGGCTTGCCTGTGCCCCTGGAGGAGCTGTTCTTTACAAGATGCTCTCTCCCCAGGAAGGTCGTGGCATACCAGTGTGGACCGGACCCCCTTACACGACACTAAACCTCCCCTGACACAGCTTCATTCAGTTCCCTCTGGTCCTATCACTGGTCACCAGAGACAAGAGATCAGTGTCTTCTGATCTCCCTTCTCTTCCCCTCATGAGGAACTTGCAGACTGCAATGAGGTCTCCCCTCAGTGTTCTCTTCTCCAGGCTGAACAAACCAAGTGACCTCAGCTGCTCCTCATTCAGCTTCCCCTCAAAACCGTCTCTAATAGCTTAATGTCTTATACTGTTGTGCCCAAAACTGCCCCCAGGACTCAAGGTGAGGCCACCTCAGTGCAGAGCAGGACAATCCCCTCCCTTGCCCAGCTGGCGATGCTGTGCCTGATGCCCCTTAGGACACGCTTGGCCCTCCCGGCTGCCAGGGCACTGCTGACTCATGTTCAGCTTTCCATCAACCAGGACCCCCCCAGGTCTGTTTCCCCAGCACTGCTTTCCATCATCGCTTTCCCCAGTCTGTCTGTACCCAGGGTTGCCCCATCCCAGGTGCAGAATCCGGCACTTTTCCTTGTTCAACTTCATATGGTTGGTGGTTGCCCAGCCCTCTGATTTGTCCAGGTCTCTCTNAGCTCACCCATCACACGATGTGTTTATCCAGCTGTAGGCTGGATATTTTATCCAGAAGGATTCTGTGAGAGACAGCATTGAAAGCTTTACTGATATCCAAAATATCAACTGGCTTCCCTTGATCAACCAGATGGGTTACCTTGTTGTAAATCAGGTTTGACAAGCAGGACATTTCCTCTCATGAAGCCATGCTGGCTATGATCAGTGTATGTGTTGTCTTTCAGATGTTTTTCAATTTGTCCCAGAATAATCTTCTCTATAACTTTATCAGGCACTGAGACTGACAGGCCTGTAGTTTCAGAGCTCCTTGCTCTCGAAAATAGGGACAATGTTGGCCAGCTTCCAGTCAGCTAAAGGACCTTTCCAGATTCCCAAGACCACTCAAAAATCATCAAGAGAGGTTTTGTGATGACATCAGTCAGCTCTTTAAGGATTCTTGGATGAATGCCATCAGGCACCATAGATTTGTAGGGATTCAGCTGGAACAGCAGACCCTGCACAATTTCAGGGCCGACTGGGAGTTGATCGTTCTCACAGTTGTGGTCTTATTGGCTATCATCAAACACTTGCCAGGTTTTCTTAATTCATACAGAACTTGCTTTGTTAAAAATGTATGTGCTCAATAAAATTCACCGAAAACCAGTAATACCTTACACTCTGTTTTAATTCCAGTTTTACCGAGCTTTATCAGAACTGTACCTTCATGGAGTTCAGCTAAACAGCAGGATTAATGAGAATATAAGAGATATAAGAGCCAAACATTGCTTTAACACTGTTTTAAATGAATTCAAATTCTATGTTTATGAATATCCTGAAAAAAATATATTGACACTATAAATAAATTTACTGTAGATTATTCACACATCACTCATAATTCATTTCTACACTTGATCTAGTCAAAAGTTAATTTATTGATGTTTTTTCTGCCTTTTTATTCTGCTTTAGTTACATAACCAATAAATTAAGTCATTATATAAACAAAATAGTTTCCTGATAGTATTGATGTGTTTCATTGCATTTGGCAGATTATTTAAGTGTATATGCTATTTCACCAAAACATTCACAGTATTGATATGGGCAGTCTTGAATTAGACATCTAGAAATACAAAAGAGCATTATTAAGCATATGGCTGTAAAATATTTAATCCTTTAGTATAACTTATCCAGTAGAAGTCTGAAATTGCATTGTATTCATCATTTTTGTACAGTTTCTGTATAATCCATGGATTAAAATTTAGGCTTTCACTTCCTGTAGAACTCACTACTCATTTCATTAGATGTGAAACATAAATTCTAGGAAGCTGCAGCAAAACTGAGGAATGAGGTGGGGAAATGACTGGAACATTCCTTCAGGAATATTATTTTTGCTATTCCTTAAAGTCAAAACATTTTTGAAAGAGACTCCTAACTACTCTTCTCTCTTTTCTCTGATTCTTTGCTCATGTTTTCATTTTCATATTGTAAGGTTTAGTGTAAACTTCTAAAGGACAGCTTTTAAAGACACTGGTAAGTCTTTCTGGTACTTTACAGGTCAAAAAGGGATTTGATGATAAGTATTTTACTGTTCCCACTTCTTTACATAAGTAAAGGACATTTTAACTAGTAGGACATGAGATTATTGTTGAGGATAAAGACTGAAGGGCTTTATATCTCAGGTGTAATTACACTAGGTAAATGGGGTCCCTGAAATTCTCTATTTACAAAATTGTCCTTCTGACATTTCTCTTTCTCCTCATGGAACAGAGGACTGGTGCATCTGGAGATGTTTACCAGGGTGTTCATTTGTAGGCCTGGAATAGCAAAACTGAAGAAGCTAGATGAGTAGTGTTCCCAGTCTGGAGTCAGTACAAACACCCTATCACTTAAATGGTTTCCTGTGCTTTTCCTTATTCATTTACATTTTTTTAATCAAATGAAATGTTGTTATTTCAGATAGATTAACAATTTAATTGCCCTCTAGTGGACTTATTTATTGGCAATTGTATAAATTAACCTGAAAAGATTTTTAAAAACATATGCTCTGTAACATAGAACAGTGAGTCCGAACCAGAAAATAACTTTGATTGAAAAATATCCCATGAATTACTTTTCATAAGGTATGTGCTGGGGATTATGACATGCAAATTAGATTGGAAGACAGGAAACTTCTTGCATTACATCAAACAATGAAAAATGTCTGTTGCAATAAAGATTCAAAAATCTACCTGGCAGTGGTACCAACCAGTCAAGTATGGCATGACTGCCTAAGGCCCAAGCAATACATCAGGCATGTAGTGACAGGACAAGGGATGGCTCAAAACTGAAAAAGGGAAGGTTTAGANCCCAAGCAATACATCAGGCATGTAGTGACAGGACAAGGGGAGATGGCTCAAAACTGAAAAAGGGAAGGTTTAGATTAGCTATTAGGGAAAAATTCTTTACTGTGAGGGTGGTGAGGCACTGGCACAGGTTGCTCAGAGCAGCTCTGGATGTTCCATCCCAGGAGGTGTTCAAGGCCAGGTTGGATGGGACTCTGAGCAACCTGAAAGTGTCCCTGTCCATGACGGGGGCATTGGAACTAGACAATCTTTAAGGTCTCTTCTAACCCAAACCATTCTATGATTCTATGATTTCAGCTCTTCAGTATGTGCATTAATCAGTCTCAATAACTCTCAGACATTATTCATATTTTATTGTAGCTTCAATGCTTGGTTAAATTTCTGAAATTAGTCAGCATGTCAAACTTGCACAGGTTCTGTTGGGGGAGCAAGCCTTGGAAAATGTTCTAGTGGAAAAAAGTAAAGGGTAAGCACTGAAAGGCAACAAAAGAAAATATTGTCAGATGTATTTTGGAAAATTATCAGGCCACGCATACAATAGGTTTTTAATTACTTTATAAAGATTAAAATTTAAGGGACTGGTATAATAGATAGCTAAGGTGAATAAAGATGCAGATGGATTTTAGAAAGAAACCACTAGGGCAGTTGAACTTGTTGACTTCTAAAAGCACTGTTTAATGAACCTAACTTGCCATTGAAAACTGCACTGAGCATCAATCTAGATAGCATAGATAGACCTCTTCACATGTCTAAATGTGGCCTTTATAGATAAAATGAATTATAATTTAGATACTTTAATTTGGAACAAGAATCAGTGAAACTCGCTTTGGGTTAAAATACGTCTGAATTTTTTATGAAATAGAGTATTAATGGGAGTAAAATATGGCTTCACAAATATCACAAATTTCCATGATACAGCTTTTCTAATATTACTATAATTTGGCAATTAAATCTCTTTTAAATATCTAGTGGGAGTTGTTTTAATATTTGGAGTCCATCAATAATACTTATTTCACACAATAAGGAGCTACATAAATATTTATTAAATTATGCATAACTTTTCAAAACCATTTCTTAGCACATAGCAGGCTTGGAAATTTGACTGAGAGAGACTGATTACTGCAAATTCCATTGCTTATGCTTTGAAGTGAATTGGATTACTCTGGATTTACACAAGGGCCCGGAGTACATTAACAGGCTTTAGCTACCCTAAGCAGCTTCACCTGGATCTTCACCCAGACACTCTTCTCACGGGCATGGTGGTTTCATGAAGCTCATGCCAGGACACACAGCCCTGTCCCCAGCTACAGTGAAGGTGTCCCTGAGCCCAGACCTGCCTCCTGCTGTCCTGGTCCAAGAGGTTCCTGCACTGACCTGGAACATATGCTGCAGTAGCCTTCTGTCCAGCCCTGTCTCCTGTCACTCCTGAAGGAATTCCAGTGATCACCCCGGACTTGACCATTATCTCATCTTATATGGGACTGCTGATGGATGCTGTTCCTCTCACGGGCCTTGCCTTTCTGCAGCAGGGCTGTTCTTTTGTCAGAGAGGGCACTGTCCTGCCTGTGCTCAGCTCTTGGCTCATAGTCTTCAACAGACAGTGAACCATCCTCTTCTGGACTAGACCAGACCTCTTTAACTGAGGGCTTTTATTGCTTCCTGGAAAACAGGCACATAAAACAAGAATTTTTCCCTAACAAATTTACACCCAGTATCAGCAAATATGGTGCAAATTTATATTTGCTTGAACCGTGTTTAATGCTTCTAAGTTTTAAGGGCAGAGAGGACTTCTACACATCACTCATAAAGAATTAGGGATAAATTTTTCTACAATGTATTTCTTGCACCATTCTGAATAATTTTTTTAATCTGGTGTTATTTTGCTCCTGTCATAAAGAAGGCTAATATATTCATAAAACCCAGCTTTCACTTATAATCCCTTTTCAGAGCTTTAACTGCTACGTTGTATCTGCAATTTAAAATTTGGCTTCAGATTGCATAATTTACCAAGTATATTCTCTCAGCAACTGTTGATTTAGGCAAAAAATCACAGTCAAAATCACTGTGAAAGAAGAGACATCCACAGCTGAAATCTAAAATTAGACAAAGACAAATCATCCTTGGACTATTTGGTGCCTACCTAGGAGTTTTACCTCTGAGGATGGGGGAAGTGTACAACATTAACCTGGCGGTGAAAACGTGGGCAGAGATACTGTATCTTACACAGCCTCAGAGAAGAGTTCAAGGCAATCTGGCAAGAGGGTGCTTCGCCTCTTCCATAATACAAAATTGATCAGTTTAAGTGCTTCACAGTACAGGTATCACCATGCTGACATAAGTCATCATCTACATGGCTTCTAAGGGTGAGCAAGGTGAGATGTGTGTAAGCCATGCAACAGTTCCATCCCTGTACTATTCCTGGGGTCAGATCAACTACAAAGAAACTCTATATGCAGCTGATAAAAGCAAGCAGCCATTTGGTCATAACTGTGATCCATCCTTAGGCTAGTCAAAAAATGCCACTAAGGTGGATTCCTCATATTAGGGACTCTCTCCACTATTCTGACTGAGTTTGAATTGTGCTTGTCTTGTTAAGAATTTCATAACATTCTACGAAATTATAGGATTGACTCTATGAATAAAATTGATGGGATCCAGATTTACAGCAATATTTGTGAACGAGAACCTAGGACTAGTTTTATGATAAACAAGTCTACAGGCAAATATTCAATAAACAGGGAGAACTCACATCTCTGGGCTGTAATTATATGACACATGCCCCTTTCAATTTCAATGGACCCAGGGTTTCCTGATTTCTCTTGCAAGGAACCAAAAATTATTTTCTGTGCTGCACAGTAATTTTGCCTGTGCTGCTTAAACATATACCAGGCAATCTCCAGATGAAGGATATTTTCTCCCAATTTAGTCAAGCAGTAACAAAGTCTCATTGTTCCACTTCTTGATCTCATCCTATTACTTCACTATTTCTTCATTCCATTGTTCCAATCATGATGTCCTCAGACAGTATCATTTTTCCTGCTTTCTCTTAGTGGCACTGATACCTCATCTTTACCATATCCAATCAATCTCTGGCCTACGTCTGAAAAGGATATTCCCCCAATCCATTTGATTCATCATTTTTTATCTGTCATTATCTTTTTCATTGTTGTCATTGGATTTTTTTTTTTTTGCTTTGGTTTGGGGGTGGTGTTGTTGGTTGGTTGGTTTTTGGGGCTTTTTTGTGGCTTTGTTTGTTTTGTTTTTTTAATTATTATTATTTTTCTGCTCTGCTCTTTTCTTATTATGGAGCAATATGAAAGTGGCCTTCAGATGGATTTCACAAACAAAACCTACCCCTTTGAACAGGGAAGAGATTGCTTCTTCCATTCACCACAAAAAAGAAAATGCCACCCAAAGAATGGGAGAACAGGCAGAGGCAGTAACAGGAAATGGTGAAAGACTGTCATGCCCTTTTCCCATCTGCTACACTAAGTTTAGAGACTGTACTGGTAACTGTTATGAGGACCCACGGCTTTCAGAAAATGACATCACTTCCCAAAGCTGTACATGCTGTAATTACATCACAATTGTACTACTGTCATCATATTCTCAGAACGGCAAGCTCATGTCATTCCAAGCAAGTACATTTTTAATCATTAAATGAAAAGCTTTTAGTTCCCTGAGCTGCAGAAAAATATATCATCTGTCTGCAAAAATGAAAAGAGAAAATACTAGTGTTTCAAAGAGTAGTCCTATTAGTCAGCACACTAATATGTTTCACCAAAGCCCACAAAACTTCACATCATGTGATGATCTCTCCTAACCAAGAAAACAAAAAAGAAACTTATATTTAATAATCAAATTTAATCTATGTACTGCAGAAACACAAATATTTCTCTGCCCTGTATTCCTTCTGAAGGGCTGGAACTAGTAAAAAACTTCTACACATATTTAAACCCAGAAAAAATATAAATTCACTTTTTTCTAAGGTTGATTGCATTATTTATCTATAATTCATTAAAAAGATAATTAGTGGATCAGTCATTTGGTCAATCTACTCTGCTTTCAGGCAAGAGTAACTTGAAACATTCTTAGTTTTTAATTTTCATGGCCTTTTTAGAGTAGCCTCTTCCAATATTTACTTGTTATTACAGTAAAGCAAAAAATATGTCTAACCTAGCTGTCTTGGGTTTAAATTAAGTCAAATGTATCCCACAGTGATGACGGCTAAATGTGTTCTTTTCACGATACTTGTACATTTTCATAGAGATGATTACCATGTCCTCTGCACCATCTTTCTTTCTAGGCTATACAAATCCAGTTTTCTGTACAAGACAAAGCTTTTCTCATCTGTCTTTAAATCTCTGCTCACTTTGTTGCTCTTTTCTGTTTGTTTTCTCTTAGAGAACAGTGCCCAAACCTAATTTCTAGACGAAGCCTTGCCAAGACTGAGGAAGGAAGAAAAAATATCACTCAAAGCTGTCAGTTTTCAATGAACCATTCCCAGAATGACATTTACCTTTTTTGGCAACATCTTATAAACCTCAATTCAGACTGTGGCACACTTATAGTTTTCTGTAATCTTTCTTGTGTTGCTCTTCCTCCTTCTGTAACTGCCCATAGAACATCTTTGCCAAGCATGGTACCTGTATGTATCATCATTAAATTTAATCAGATTTGGGATATTTTTCTCTGACATACATTGATCACCAGAATACTTGCAAACTCCATGGTGCCAGTTCGATACAATGATGCCAATGTCATTGCATGAAATACTGTCAAGCAATCTGAAATTTCAAAGGGTTGGGAAAGTAAGTATTCAGGGATTATACTTCAGATTTAAAAAGTCTCGTGTATGTGATATGTGTCAGCAAACCACGTTGCCTATATCATTGTGATTTAAAAGAGAAAAAGTGCATAAAAATCCAAGGAACTGTATAGCAAGATTAGAAAAAAGGCTTAAATTTTATTAGGTATTTGTAAAGTACCATGATGAAAAGGTGCCCTTAATGTACATCAGAACCACTTTTGAATGCTGAAGTAATCTTGTTAGACTGAAGACCTAAGTTCTACAGACTTTGCACTTGCCTAAAATTCATATTATAAAAAATAAAACAATATTTATTTTCAAAGTTGTTATTGCTTCTCTTATCACATAGACATTAAACTATTCTCTGATGCATTAACAAAGTATCTGGTTGTACTGTGCTGTAAAAAATTATTTAAGTCATATACAAATTTCCTGAAACAAGTCCTTCAGTAGTAAAAGTTAGTTCCACTGAGAATGAAATCACTCTATGGCACATTAAGCTGAAGGCTGGAAATGACTCTTTCTGCTTTACACTTTTTTGGAGCAGAATTTTTAATCAAATTAGTTTTAATTCATAGGTTATTTGCAGTACCCTTACTGGAAATTTCCAAGTTTGTATGAGTCTGTGTAACCTCGTAAGTCACATGATTATTACTTATGGTCCGTGAGTATCTTCTTTATGATCATATACTTACAGATGTATTTGAATTCCTCATCTAAATGTAAAATCAGCTATTTTCTTTAGACTATTGACCATTTATGTGCTTTGTGGATATTTAGATTTTTAACCCTTAAATTTTAGTTTTTCAATTATAAGCTTTGCTCAGAATAACATTAAATAAGGAAGAAAAACACCTACAAAGCTTAGCGTTCATAGAAACATAGAATGATTTGGGTTGGAAGGGACCTTAAAGATCATCCAGTTATAATTCCCCTGCCATGGACAGGGACACCTTTCACAAGACCAGGCTGTTCAGAGCCCCATCTACTATGGCCTTGAACACTTCTAGACATGGGGCATTCATAATTTCTCTGAAATTCTATACTAGCCTCAAAATAAAGAATTTCTTCCTAATATTTAATCAAAAAGTACTCTCTTTCAATTCAAACCCTTTTCCTATCACTACATGCCCTTATAAAAAAGTCTCTCTCCATCAGTCCTGTAGTTAGTCACAGATTACAACTCTATGTATGTTAACATCACTTTGGTAAAATAAACGAATAAACGAAGCACAAATAAAAATAGAAAATTCACAAATAAATTATTTTATAAGCTCCAGTCTTAAAGTTGTAATGATAATTAAAGAATAGACTAGTTCTCTTATTTGAGTAGCAAAAATCGTAAACTTACAGACTTGAATTCCAGACAAGAAAGAGTTAGTGAAACAGAACTTGCTCAAAGAATTAAGGAGAAAATCTCTTTTACTTTAATCTAACCTCCATTGTCATGGTCCATGTTTATATATTTGTTCTCATTAGGATACTATGCATGCATTTCACACTCATTTTGTTAAATACTAAAAATGGATGAACATCCTATGTTTGAAATTAAATGCATCTATGGGTTTGGGAAAAGCAAGAAGTTTCTGTCTCAGAACTCCACCTCTCACTCTGCTTTCTGGCAGCTCTCTGGATACCTCTGGTAATGAAAAAATAGACATCATATTATGTTTCTTAAGATAATCTGGAACTCTGCCTTCTGTGCTCTCCCTCCCTCTTTCTCTCTCTCCTTTCTCTCTGACACACACACACACACACACACACACACACACACACGTGTGCACACACTGACAGACTCTCAGAGAATAGCAACTTTAGCATGTGTTACAATGACAAACCCCATGTATTTCTAATGATGCTGTTTTGTTATCCCCTTTCCTCCAGAAATTTTATTCATCCTGAAAAACATGCCTGGTCTGAAAAAATGTGAGAAACTTTCTAAAAGGTATAAGTGTTTTCATCTGCCTTTGGGTCAGTGAGAACTGAAGGTTTGAAAGTCTGCTAAAGGCCCCTCACCTCCTAGAGCCCACTGACTACATGAAGAAGGTGATTTTTTGCTATGAATGACTGAACACAGTAACAGTGGAAATAATATGAAGAGTAAGAAAGGCTTTCAGAGCAGTTAGTAAGTTGGACAACTTCAATAAAAATCAATGTAAATCCTGTGTAAATCTCAGGTGACAACTTAGCAACTAAATAAACAGCGAATGCACTTTTATAAACAATTATATATATTAGTAAGTCTCTTTCTAATTCTACTATTTTTACTTTCTTTTATTTTTATTTCATACTTTCCAACACAGGACGATGAAATAGATAAAGCGTAAGCCTAGTGTTTTACAAAATGCCTGTGGGATCAGTTTGACCAGTTCCCACAAAAAACTTAGTGAGAAATAAGAGTTCAAATCCTACAGGTTCCTTTGAAATTTCACCATGAAAGTATTAGTACTATTTTGAAGCTTCTCTCAAGCTGAAGGCCTAAGCATAATTCTGCCTCTTCTTCAGTTATGCATGTGTAAGAACACATGCACAGGATTTTTATGGGAAGACTCCTTAATGATACAGAAATACAGTATAGCCAATTCTTGTGTTTTTATGAAGTGTTTTGCAACACAGAAGTTAGAAGAAAATAAAATTGAGAAGACCAGAAAAATCGAGGCAGAGGAAAGATAAAAAACTCTGCATGTCTTAGATTAAGGAAGACTAGATTAAAAACATATAAATAATATTTTTCTTGGAGAAAGATAACAGAATGCATTACAAGGACCAGGATCATATTTGTATTTAAATTTTGTACAGAGCAGAATTGGGGTGGAAGAGGGTGCGGGTACACGGAGTATGTTGCAAAAATCTTCAGTAATTTTTGTGTAACTTTGCTCTGCCTGAGTTATACAGGTCATGACAAACTGAACCAGTAAGACTTGAAAAAAGTCTACAGCATAATCTAACTACTTTATATATGCTCTTTCCACAATACAGATGTAAAACTGGACTGCTTATCTCACTTTCTTGCCAATGTCATTGTCACCAGGAGCCATGTATACACAGACTCTTCAAAGCTAATAACCATCAGTTGTACCTCACCTTTTTACAGAATCATAGAATCATAGGACCTCAGATTGGCCTAACGACAGGACCTTAAACATGATCTAGTTCCAACCCCCTGACCCTCCAATCTCTACCAGTGTGCACTAGAAACATAATGAATTTAAATCTATTTTAGAAGCTCTACACACACCTACAGTATCAGCATATGTACAGATAGGTTTGCAATGCGACTCTTTATGTGAGGCCATCCCCACCAAAATACTAGAGTAATATTGTAGTGCATCATCAGATATGTCCTTTTCTTCTTAACAACCTACACCAGCACCTTCATACTTTTCCACACATTTTATGCTAATTATTTAAATGTCTGTTGCTAAGGTCATGACTGCCACTGGAATAGCCAAGAACAGCAAGGGTGGCCAGGAAATTTGATTGATGAAAAAAAGTTAACAGGGCAAAATTTGGTTTCAGTTTAATTACTTTAAAATAACTTCCTATCCTCTCCTTCTGGAATTTAAGTTAAAAACCACCTGTAAGAGTAAGAAGAGAATGTTCACAGTGCTCTAATTAAGAAGTACACTGTGTTAGAAACAGAGGAACTGAACATTCTTTAGTCAGAGGAGCCTGGGCACAGGAAAACTGAGTCAGGTCTAAATTTACATTCCCCAAAGATATGTAAAATCATCGGTATGATGCAACTAGATTCTGTGAATGTGCAATGCATTTTCAGACAGCAACATCCTGGTAAACATGACCACCCTACTATTCCAAAGAATTAATTTTCTGAATCTTTTCTTCCCTTTACCTTCCCAAATTATTCACCTTGGGATAAATATTCACCCACGTTCCAATATTCTTGTACTTAAAAGCTGCATTTCTAAAATAAATGTTTCTTATGAGGCTGCCAGCATTCAAGATAAAAAGCTGAAATTGCAAATGGAACATTTATGCTAGTCTCATGAGAATGTGCATTATTTTATAGTCCTCTTTGACCGTACCACTACTTCCCAAATGACAAATAGTTAGTCAATTATAGCAAGAGCTATAATCCTAACATGGAAGGTTGTCAATAAAAGGGGAAAACAAACAGATTGTAGTTGGAGGAATACAGATACAGAGAACTCTCTGTGTGTGATTTTTCCTCTCTCACTTGAATAACTGTTTCTATCAGATACGTATCTGTCACTTTGGGAGTATCTGTATTGCAGAGTTAAGTAATAAAATAACCTTAAGAAACCTCCTCTTTCTTGAAGGCTGGCCTCTCCAGATATATTTTCAAGTGTGTCCTTTTAGAACACATTTTCTTTTGTTAGCACTGCTCTCCCTTCATAAGAAACATGCAGGTTTTTTTCTCCAAGCTCTCTTCTCAGCTCTTCTTGAACAAAAATCTCATATGTGTATGATGTAAAGTAAAATGATCTTAAGAAGTCGTACGTGTCTGATGGTTTTCATGGAACTAACTCCACTTCTTGGGCTTCTAAAACAGCAGAACTGCTTTTTAAAACCTGAACTTTAATGCGAAAGTAAATAAGTAAAGAAATTATGTTGTCACAGTAAAGATATTCTTGAATGTGTATGTCAAGCACATTTTCTTTCCCAAGACTGAAGAAAAATAGCTTTAAGAGGCGCAGTGATTTCATTAGTGACACTTGTAATTAACTCTGAAACTCACCAATGATATTTAAATATTAACATTCCTATCTGTTTTACTGGTACCCTTTTTGCCAGATACATCCAATCCATCCATGAAATTCCAGTCTTAGGCTTCCTTTTGACAAAGATAAGGCTATTTCTCTCAAACTCCAATTGCCAAGACTTATCTTTCCCCATGTAACATTTCCAATGTTCATTTATGCTGTAAACGCATGGGGAGAAAATGTACTAAGTGTGTGGAAAGCTGAAAAGAGAAAATATAAAATTCATTTTTGTGAACAATGAAACAAATGACACAGGTTCTAAGTACAGTTGATTTGGGAACATTAATTAATAGAGTAAGTTTAAAAATGCCTATTTTAAGCCATCTTGATGTGGAATTTCCAGCTGGGTTTGAGCAACACAAAACCTGGAATAATTATTTTCCATTTAAGATTCACATTGAGATAGAGCTATGGAGGCCTTTGTATTTATGTTGTGGAAGCCATCTATTAACTAGACCTTTAAACATCTCTGAAACATATTTGTGTCAGACAATGTGTGTCACACCTGTTTGTGTCGCAATATCCCAAACCCTTCAATATTTCTCAGATGACCTGGTTACTTTTCAAGCCATTCTACTGTGCCTGTGTATTCTCTCAGAACTCCTTTAGTTCTGAGAGAGTTCCTTGAGTCTTCCTCCTCAAATCTGCCAGACTCACTTGACACTGCTCCATGTTATTTTTTCTGTTTCATGTACTGCGTTCTTCTCTTAGCTAATAGCAATATCACTCTTAAACCCAGGACACCATTGTAAAATGAAGGAGATTGTTAAAATCTTAACCACTGGACTGCCATTTGGATCCTATTGTAAACTCAGTGAATAATCACCCGGACAGTCAAGGACAGCTGGACTGCTTGTATGCTTTTGGTTGTAAAGAATCCTCTAATTTGAGATAAATATTTTGGGGAATTGTTGATGGACTTGATGCTTGAATGGGCCTTTCTTGCTCTGCAAGAAAGCAAAAAATCAGACAGCATGGAGAGAAGGCATCAAGAGTGGGAGAGAAAAAAGCAGCATGACAATTGTAATAAAGTAAAGAAAATAAAGTTTCATATGAATAGTTACACAGAGTAAATAAGTAAGGACTTGACTGCTTCAGTGCATTTTTTTACCTCTTCTTCACTAACCCAATAATAACTCACGTTCCTAAAACTGCTATCAAAAAAGAGATTTTTTTTTTTATTGTATACTTACTGATGTTTTTCTTCCAGGAGCCATTTCTCTTTCTCACTCTATGTTCTTTCTCTTTCAAATTCAGTATTCAGCTATAGAATTCTATTTTCTGTACCTATTTCTCCTGACCGCTTCTCCTGCCTTCAAGAGATCAGGAAGATACCTGCTCTGCTTGTTGAAATGGGTGTTGTCTCTACAGAGGCCAAAATAACTGAAAGCCTGAAAAATGCCTCACAGAGATTTTACCCTCAAAATAGCTCCCTGAGACAGAGAAATCACATTGCAGATGAGGAAATGATGCTTGGGTTAAACTAACTTGATTCATAACTCCCTGAGTAAGCACCAGAGTAACCTAACCTGAGTTTCCTCTGCTTTGTGCAGAGTTGGACACGACTTATAAAGGTCTCACTGAACCTAAATTATTCTACAATATTATGGTTCTATGAATTAGAAATTCAATTTAGATCTTCCTTTAAAAAAAATTTTAAATTTTCACTTTCAGATCTTCTTCATCTCTGACTTCACTGGCTCTTTGTCAAAAACCCCAAAAAACCAAAACATGTGAACCAAAACACTCTGAAATATTACTGATTTTTATGACTCTAAGCATTGTCGTTGTGATTCTACAACTATGTGTGAGGTTTTACACTGTCATTTCTTGTTATCCTTACTTAGGTTCTTTACAAAGCCATTGATGGAGCTGCAAGACAACCGAGTAAAGTGCACTGACAGTGTCAGTCAGTTCTACTTCCTGACAGGATAACCTCATACCTACAAGTGAGCCTTGGGTAAATAGATACCTGAACACAGACAATATGAATGTGATCCTGACAGGAGTATATATTCAATGAAATAATCCCTCCTATGCTGTTAAACTCGCTCATTGCTTTCACATCCTGCAGGACCTTTCACACAGTCAAACAGAATTCATATGGACACATCTATGAAAATCTCATTTCACGAGTAAAAAGGCAAGGCATTTAGAAAATCTTTTCCAAACCAAAACTAAATATAACAGTGTGAAATACATGATATCTACCTTCACTGTTTGCATTTCGTTATATCTTATAATGAAGCTCTCTTTTTTAAAAGTTCCAGCTGGTACTATCTGCAGCTAAGCAACACAAAGCACAGAAAGGACAACATGTAATATTTTGATTTTTTTTTTAATTTATCATATGAACTTCTATTCATAATTGGTAAACAGAACAGTGAAAGATTTTTGCCTTGTGTTCAAAGCTGGACATGTGAATTGATCATGTCTACATCAGATTCTGGTATTTATTCATTGCAAACCTGTGACTATAGTCAGCCATAAAGGATATATTCTAGAGTATAAGAAACTCTGATGGTATATGGGCTGACTGGTAACACAGGAGAGAGAGAGATTTCTTCTTGCCTTTTTTTAAAGGCTAGCAATTTAGGAGCTAAAACTTTCAATTTCAGTTTTTTCAATTTTGCTTCCCTACAAACCAGCTCACTGCTGATTAATTACTGCTGGTAATTACCATAGGCAGGAATATAAAAGTAATATGGGTATTTGATAAAGATAAAAATCTATAAGATGCTTATAAAGTACATGACTTGAATCATTCAAGCATTTCAACAAACACTTCCCACTTCTTTCCTATTTCATTATTCTGCTTTCTTCCTTCTTTACTTGTTTACTTACCCTTTCATCTTTGTTGCTTTTTTTGTCTTTTCTTTAATCTCTATCATAATCCCATACACACATAAGTAGAAACAGTGATCTGTATAGAGATTGAAATTTTTTTCTATTTTCTTTTTCCTTCTTACATGTCTCATCAGGCTCTGACCCTACTCTTGTATGTTTCTGCCCGCAGTCTACTCATAAATATTCAAAGCCCTTTCCCACCATTGCTGGCATTTCTTCACTCACACAAGCATTCCTGAATGGTATTTTTCACTTCAAATATCTTCTCTGTCCTTCATATGCCTTGTCTCTCCCTTGTTGCTCCTATTCATACATTGCTACTCTCTTTCCTTACCAATCTCTCTCTACCTGTGTGATCTTCCTCTCTCTTTCTCATAAACACTTAAGAAATACTCAGGTGCCACTATTCTACTCATACCATTGCTTTTCTTCTTCTTTCTTCCAATGGATACAGTTTAAAGGAAGGAGGTAGCTGTATTTATGGCCCTGTGCTTTTCACAATAAATAGCCACAGCAGTCCTGGCAGGGCAGACAAATGAAATTCCAGTTACAGTAACTTATCTGTTTTCATTTCCGTTTCCATTTCTGGATATTGCACTAATGGCAGACTCTACAAAATAGACTGGCAAACACAAAGCTACTGTTCACTGAGGGCACACACATAGTCTCTTTGGGAAAGAGGAAAAAAAAATAGGGACAGTATAAAGTTAGTGTTTCCTTCATACCAGTTACGATGATGAATTCACAGTAATAAAAGGAAAGAAATTACTGAATTACTTTTGCTAGAAGTAAAAAAAGTTTAATGGATCTTGTAAGACAATCCACTTCCCTAAGAATAGAAAGGTTAACTGAAATAATCCTGCCTATCAAACCTACATAGGCCAGAGATTCCACACTTCCACTAGGTAGATATCTTGTTGCAAATGCTAAATTTGGAACATTATTGTTCCAGTATATATAAACATATATATATATATATTTCAGTATATAAACCATAACATTTTAGAAAGTTTTGCCCAACATTGAATCTGAAGTTTAGATTACGTTTCTTTCCCAGAAAGAATGAAATATTTCTGTCCTTTTCACAGCAACACAACACATAAGGAGACCATTCACTTTTATCTTCTTAGACTAGTGTTCTTTCAACTTCTACACCCATGTCTAACCTTCTACATGTTCAAGTATTTTGTAATTTTCCTCTGGACTGTCTTCAGTTTGAGCCCAAACACAGCTGGCTTCATCAACCCCTTGCAGAAAAATAATTTGTCCTGTCAGATGTACTGCACACCTATTAATACACTCCACAGTGATGCTGTCTTTTTTCTTTAATGGTAGCACACTGCTGACTCATATTTACATTACAGCCCCCACATTATTTTCTGAAGTGCTGTTATTTTACCAGTATCCTTTTGATTTTACTTTTTTTCGTCCCAAATATAATTTGCATGCGTCAGTATTGCGTTTTCTCCTGCTTCTTCTCTTGCTTTCTTTAACTTGTGCTTAATTGTTCATTTCTTTAATTTGACTTCCCATATTTGTCACTGAAGTGCCAACAGGTCCTTCAGCTTGCTGACAACTCTGTATTTCATAATTTCATCGTTCACATCACTAACGATCAGAAGAACAGAAAATGCCTTTAGATCAAGATTTAACATGAAGGATTAAGGAATTCTCCTTAAACAGGATTACTTTTGGTTAGGCGAATCAGGACTTCTTCAGATAACTGCCTTACTCTTAAGATACCAAATGGTGGACAACCTAATAGACTCCTACATTTTCCTACTAGGTGCTGTAAAAATGGTGTACCTCTAGTCTGCATGTGTTTTAATTTCAGCCATTGACTTCAACTATCAGAGTATGGAAATTTCACATCAGGTATTTCTTTTACTTCCAATTCCTCCCATAAAATTATCAAGTATCTTTGCATCTTTTTTGATAACCAAACAGGTAAAAAATACAGGTATTTTGTTTTGTTTTGTTTTGTTTTTGGGTGGTTTTTTTTTGTTTTTTTTTTTTTTTTTTTTTTTTTTTGTCAGTAAGCTTGGAGTTTTGGGGTTTTTTCCCCCTCCCTTTTTTTCCCCAAGATGGATTATTGCAATATCATGACCACTGATGTTATGGATCACCTTCTTTTCACTGGATGACGTATCAAAGGGCTGCATAAAAAGTTTATCCCTTTTACCATTAAATCACTGCAAGAGTAATTCATCTGCCATAATCACAAGGCATTCTGAACACAGCAATATCCAGCATAAAGTCAGTCTGTGCTATAGTATTTCACACGCTGTTTTCCCTTGAGTGTATGGCCATATTTGCGGACATTAAGCAGGTTTTCACCCACCCAAGCAGCAGCGCGGGCAGGGGANGCGGGACGCTCCCGAGCCGCCGCTCCACAGCAGCCGCTCCCGGGGGCTCCGGGCCGGGGCCCGACGAGGGCGGCCGTGCGGCGCTGGCGCAGCGGGGCCGCCTGGTGGGGCCGTCGCCTTTAGGCCGCCTACGGGGCGGGTCCACGTAGGTTTCGGCTGAACATTCTGGAGTGGAGGGG